>CM061069.1:9509753-9552253 GCA_030762895.1 Sophora flavescens | reverse complement strand
CATTATACAACAACACACAATCGACATACAGTCATATCATTAACCATAATCATAACAGACAACATAGAATGACAACAAGCATACTAAGCATATTATCAATTATCATGTTAGAACATCGGCATATTAAACATATCAACAACACATAGACATATCAAACATATATCAACCACTAGTAGAGCTTGAGGAACCCTACACATGTTAAAAGTCCTATTCTATGCCTACTTTCTAGATAATTGTTGTTTCTTCCCCCTCACATGGGAAAACGTTCGCGTACGCTCCTTACAAACAGCCTTGACCCTTGAACTCACGAGCAAATGTCTGGGACCTTGTGTACACTTATACCAAAGCACGATTCCTTGTAAGTGAGAGTTGCTACTTCGTTTATTTTCTTGAATTCGGACTAGCCCGGTACGACAACTTAGGTTGGATTTATAGAAAGCTTATTAGGTTGGCATCTAGAAACCTAAAGTTAACAATCGAGCAAGCTAGGTAAACAAATTTAATATGTTCAAAGTGTATGGAACAAACCAAATTGGACTTTTACAAGGATGATCACTATAAGTATAAAGTGTATGTTTGCGTAACAATGTGAGGTAAGATCTAGGCAAGGTTTTGGGCTATTCTTTGTGTCTTTTTGTGGGGGAACCAGCCGTTATGTTCATTAACTTTGTATTGTTATTTTCTTGGACGTATACCTTTATTTGATTGATATTTTTATTTGGTTTGTTGCAACTAAATCCTATGGTGGACATTAAATCAAGATGAAAGCTTATCTATGTTTAACAAGTAGGAGGTGGCATCACATTAGCTATGTCATGGATATTTTGTTTTTATCAAGTTGGAGGTGTCATCTACAAAGGTTAGTAGCTTTACAAATTGGTAAAAGGTTTCTTCATCACTTGGTCATCCGTGGAGTCTTCAAACTAGGATTTTATATAATTAAGTTGAATTAGTCACGGTTAATCACTAATCAAGCTTAATCTATCATAATTGGTTAACTAATCAAGGATTATGGTTTACATGGTGACTTATGTTTAATGAGATCTAATTATCTTAAGTAATCTTCCAACTTATTAACTTATGCTCTACTAATCCATTTTGGTTTATTAAATCTATATAGTTGGTTGCGCTGTCACGCATGCGCCAAAAAGAACGAGCGGGTTTTAAAACTGTAGTTTAGGGCGACCACTCGGATGTCGTCTCACAATGACTCTTAAAGTGTTATTTTTCACAAAAATAAGTTTTGGGGGGATTTGGATTGGGATGCAAAAAAGAAAACAAAATAATAACAGAGAAATGAAACAAGGCAATTCAAAGAGATTGTCAAATAGCTAAAAACCGATTAATCTATTGTTCTCGATTTCCCAACTATCGTAGGTTCATGCAATTTCCAAGCCCTAAGCAGATTCTAATCCCCTCCCGGTTGTAGCAACAATTTACAAGCGAAACCACTACTACAGATACATGTCCCTATTCCCGAATTAAGCAAACGGGGTTAAGCCCTTCGTGAACTAAGCGAACACGAAACGTACACACGCGAATTAAGCAGACGCGATTAATTATAGGAACATAATATCACCAGAAATAAATCAACACAACCCAATATACTCCTGAATTAAGCAAACAGAAATATAAAGCATGGCATTGAAAAGGGAAAAGCATACAAAACAGGAAATACAAGAACCTCAAGTGTGGTGGAAATTGATTACAATAGATTAATCCTAGAACTTAGTTCTCCATAAAAAAAACGAAAACACACAGAAAAAATGTAAACAAAACAATGGAGAAGCCAAAAGTCCCTTCTAATCTGCCCAGACAGCTGTGTATAACATTCATGAATTTTGCCCACTCGCGAGGCGAGACCTAATTCGCGAGGCGAATATTGTGAAGAGTCAACAACCTTTGGCATTCTCGCGGGGCGAAGGACTACTCGCGGGGCGAGAATCTGAAGAGTCTTCTTATTACGCCCGTTATGAACATCAGGAGCCAACCGTGACGTTTTCTGACTTCCATTATCGCGAGGCGAAGGGATTATTCGCAAGGCGAGACTCTTCAAGTTCCAAACTGTCACAGCCGTGACCTTCAGCATGGTTAAACCGTGATAGCTTCTGGTCTTCCAGGGTTGGATTACTCGCGGGGCGAGTCAAGTGTTCGCGAGGCGACACAGAAACCTTGCATTTTCCTGGAACAGTCAGCCTTCGGGGTCGCGAGGCGAGAAGAGTAGTCGCGGGGCGAACCAAAGAGGATGACATTTTCACTGTTCTGCTGGCTTTCAGGTTCGCGAGGCGAAGAAACTCTCGCGAGGCGAATCCCCTGTTTCTTTATTCTCTTGACATCCAACTTAACCTGAAAACAAAGACACAGCTATAAGTGCATTATTTGACTCAAAACTGGCTAAATTAACCTAAAACTACTTTAGAGACTCAAAACCTTGCTTGAGGACAATCTAATCTAATTTGGGTGAAAATAGGATATAATTTGTACAAAACCCTGGTCATACTAGCCATAAAACTAGATGAGCCAGATGCTGATCAAAATACCCCAAACTTAAACTTTGCTTGTCCCCAAGCAAACTAGGACTCAAAAATCAAAAAGACTCAAGACCTGGCAAGCTTAAAAGATTCAATCAACCTTGCACAAATTCAAGCAATACATCAAAACAGTTTTCTTCAATGTCCCCCCTTTTTCAAGCAACGCAATCCCCACAACCATTCATTCTAAACAATTGAGAATTTAATCATTCAAACAATCATCAATCTAAGTGGGGGATCTGGGTTACACACAAGAGGGAGATCACCAAATTCAAACAATCGCCTTCCTCACAAGGGCATTTAGTGTTCACTCAATCGCTCAGTTTGTGTCAGGCTATCAACATTGCACTCAATTTCACTTTTCAAGAACACTTCCCATAAATTTGATTTTTATCTCAAAATGATTCCCACAGAAAACATGCAAGCAACATCAAAAGGTCTTTTATGGGTTGTAATGGGGCCTGGCTAAGGGTAGGATATACAAAGATACTGGGCTGAGGACCCTAGGAACTAAGAGAGCATAAAACAGTTCAAAACATTGAAATTCCACTCATATTCCTTTTCTCATTTTTTTCTTTATGCTTTGGGTGACTACAGCCTTTATTTTTTTTTTCCTAATACTTTTATTTTTTTTAACATTTTTACAATTTTCTTTTTATTTTTTATTTTTTTCTTCTTTTTTTTAATTTTTTTTTAATTTTTTTTCTCAATCCCAACAACTCATCACCTTGTAGCCACCCCAAACTTAGTTTCTTGCACCCGTTCTCTTTCTAAGATTCCATGCTCTCCTAATCCTAAGATCAGGTTAACATGGTTTTTCAGATTTTTAGCTCATAACATTAGGTTATCAAGAATTAACAGGCTAATTAGGCTCAATGGGGCTAACTAGGGAACATGCATTAGGGATGGTTATTTTAGGCTAAGTAGTTATTTACAAATAAAATGCCTAAATCATCTGAAGCAAACACATAATCATGCAAACCAAAAAGTGACTTAAGCAAATTCAGGAAAGTGCAACTTGAAAGTGATTTCACACAGTTAAAACATGTTGGAGGCTCAAATCCTCACCTGGACATTCATACAAATTGTTTGACAGAGATTCTATCCCTAGTGTGTGCTTCCTATCACCCCAAACTTATCATAAATCATGCCATCATAACAAAATCTCAAAGTTCAGTTTTCAATCACATGGGGATCATGTTTCAAAAACAAAAATTTTTCAGCCTAGGGGGAATCATCATGCAATCAATCTGTGCAAAATCAATCAAAATCCAATAAACTTGCCAACAAAAGACTCAACACCACTCCTGAGCTTCTCAAATTATTCAGGAGCTTTATTCAAAGAAAAGGAAAAAAAATAAAACAAAACATAACAAAAACTACAACTAGTTCCTTCCCCCACACTTAAAATATACATTGTCCCCAATGAACAAAAGAACTATAAAAACAGAGTGAGGGAAAGGAAAGGAAACTCCCTGATCAAGTATCAGTGTAGGTGGGAGCTTCCAAGGAGAGCTCCTCAACATTAACATCCACAGGAACACCAGCATCCACACCATGGAATGGCTTCAGCCTCTGCCCGTTAACCTTGAAGGTCTTGTTGGTACCTGTACTTTGAATCTCTACTGCACCATAAGGAAACACATTAGTAACAACAAATGGTCCAATCCACTTGGACCTAAGTTTCCCAGTCATCAATCTCAGGCGAGAGTTAAACAGTAAGACTTTCTGACCCACAAAAAATTCTTTCCTAACAATCATCCTATCATGAAAAAGTTTTGTTTTCTCTTTATAAATCCTGGAGCTTTCATAGGATTCTAGCCTAAGCTCCTCAAGTTGCTGCAACTGCAGTTTTCTTTCAACACCAGCTTCCTTCATGTCCAAGTTACAACAATTGACTGCCCAATATGCACGGTGCTCAACTTCCACCGGGAGGTGACATGCCTTACCAAATACAAGGCTGAAGGGAGACATTCCTATAGGTGTCTTGAAAGCAGTCCTCTGAGCCCACAGTGCGTCTTCCAGACGGCGGCTCCATTCCTTTCTATTCGGCTGCACCATCTTCTCTAGAATCTGCTTGATCTCCCTGTTTGATATTTCAGCCTGGCCGTTGGTCTGGGGATGGTAAGCAGTGGAAACTCTATGCACAACCCCATATTTTCTGAGTAAGGCCTCCATGGTTCTGTTGCAGAAGTGAGTGCCCTGGTCACTATTGATGACCTTAGGTATGCCAAACCTGCAAAAAATGTTGGACCTAACAAATTTGGAAACAACTTTAGCATCGTTAGTCCTAGTGGGGATTGCTTCCACCCACTTTGAAACATAGTCTACAACCAAAAGAATATATAGAAAACCAAAAGAAGGAGGGAAAGGACCCATAAAATCAATCCCCCACTCTACCATAAAGTGACATTTCTCATAGTTCAAAATCAAATCAGTCTCAATGCATCTTTGTAGAACTAAACTCAGACTATACAGACATGCATCAAATGAGGAGCCATATACAGTGAAGTCATCCATGAACACCTCTATGCAATTTTCAATAAATTCAGAGAAAATGCTAAGCAAGCATCTTTGGAAGGTGCCAGGAGCATTACAAAGGCCAAATGGCATCCTCCTATAGGCAAACGTACCGAAGGGGCACGTGAAAGTGGTCTTTTCCTGATCCTCAGGGGCAATATGGATCTGGAAATACCCGGAAAAGCCATCAAGAAAGCAATAATGAGATTTACCAGCCAGCCGATCCAGCATCTGATCTATGAACGGCAAAGGAAAATGATCCTTTCTGGTAGCCTGGTTCAACTTCCTATAATCTATACAGACTCGCCAGCTATTCTGGACTCTAGTAGGTACAAGCTCATTATTATCATTCCTAACTACTGTTAGACCAAACTTCTTTGGTACAACTTGCACCGGACTTACCCAAGTACTATCAGTGATGGGGTATATAATACATGCCTGCAGAAGCTTAGTCACCTCTTTCTTCACCACATCCAAAATCAATGGGTTTAGTCGCCTTTGGGCCTGTCTAACTGGTTTAGCTCCATCCCCACACATCAAAAACCTCACAATAAAGCATGGGCTGCTGAGGCATCTCACTCCTACGAGTGATGGCAGGGCCTTCTGTTTGACATTCCTTGCAATTCTTGTAAACCTCATAGGAATCTCTAAAAATTATGGGCCAGTAAAACCCAGAATCCAGGACTTTTCTTGCTGTCCTCTGTGGTCCAAAATGTCCTCCAAGTTGAGAGGCACGTGAGAAGTTCAAAATAGACTCTGTCTCATGATCGGGGACACACCTCCGAATCACCTGATCACTGCAAAACTTCCAAAGGTAGGGATCATCCCACACATAGTACTTTGCATCGCTCTTGAGCTTGTGAAACTTATGTCTACTTGTACCTGCAGGAACAATACCAGCAACAATAAAGTTAACTATGTCAGCAAACCAGGGGGTTACCCCATACAGATGTAAAAGTCTCTCATCAGGGAAATCATCTTGGATGGGAGAAGGATCCTCATCCACAGCTATTCGGCTCAAGTGATCGGCTACCAAATTTTCCGCTCCACTCTTGTCCTTTATCTCCACATTGAATTCTTGGAGCAAAAGCATCCACCGGATCAGTCCTGGCTTAGCTTCTGGTTTCTTTAACAGGTACTTCAGAGCTGCATGGTCAGTGAAAACAATAACCCTAGAACCTAACAAATATGACCTAAACTTATCAAGTGCAAACACAACAGCTAGCAGTTCTTTCTCAGTGGTGGTGTAATTTGATTGTGCAGCATCTAATGTCCTAGAAGCATAATGAATTACATGGGCAGCCTTGCCGACCCTTTGTGCCAGAACCGCTCCCACAGCAAAATTGGAAGCATCACACATTAGTTCAAAAAGGAGTGTCCAGTCTGGGGGGCTGGATGATGGGGGTAGATGTCAATGCTTTTTTCAGGTAGTCAAATGCCTCCTTGCAATGGTCATCAAAATGGAACATGGCATCATTTTTCATCAGGTTTGACAATGGCAGAGCTATCTTGCTGAAGTCCTTTATAAAGGACCTGTAGAAACCTGCATGTCCAAGAAAAGAACGGATCTCGCGTATGCAAGATGGGTAAGGCAATGAAGAAATCACATCAATTTTTGCAGGATCCACTGAAATACCCTCTTTAGAAATACATGACCCAAAACAATCCCCTGCTCTACCATAAAGTGACATTTCTCATAGTTCAAAATCAAATTAGTCTCAATGCATCTTTGTAGAACTAAACTAGACTATGCAGACATGCATCAAATGAGGAGCCATATACAGTGAAGTCATCCATGAACACCTCTATGCAATTTTCAATAAATTCTGAGAAAATACTAAGCATGCATCTTTGGAAGGTGCCAGGAGCATTACAAAGGCCAAATGGCATCCTCCTATAGGCAAACGTACCGAAGGGGCACGTGAAAGTGGTCTTTTCCTGATCCTCAGGGGCAATATGGATCTGGAAATACCCGGAAAAGCCATCATGAAAGCAATAATGAGATTTACCAGCCAGCAGATCCAGCATCTGATCTATGAACGGCAAAGGAAAATGATCCTTTCAGGTGGCCTGGTTCAACTTCCTATAATCTATACAGACTCGCCAGCTATTCTGGACTCTAGTAGGTACAAGCTCATTATTATCATTCCTAACTACTGTTAGACCAGACTTCTTTGGTACAACTTGCACCGGACTTACCCAAGTACTATCAGAGATGGGGTATATAATACCTGCCTGCAGAAGCTTAGTCACCTCTTTCTTCACCACATCCAAAATCAATGGGTTTAGTCGCCTTTGGGCCTGTCTAACTGGTTTAGCTCCATCCTCCAATAGAATTCTGTGCATGCATCTAAAGGGGCTAATTCCTGGAATATCAGCCAAGAAAATATGGGGTTGTGCAAAGAGTTTCCACTGCTTACCATCCCCAGACCAATGGCCAGGCTAAAATATCAAACAGGGAGATCAAGCAGATTCTAGAGAAGATGGTGCAGCCGAATAGAAAGGCCGAATACGCACTGTGGGCTCAGAGGACTGCTTTCAAGACACCTATATGAAAAAAAAATGAAGAAAAAAAAAGAAAAGAAAATTGTAAAAATGTTAAAAAAAATAAAAGTATTAGAAAAAAAAAGAGAAAGACTGTAGTCACCCAAAGCATAAAGAAAAAAATGAGAAAAGGAATCTGAGTGGAATTTCAATGTTTTGAACTGTTTCATGCTCTCTTAGTTCCTAGGGTCTTCCGCCTAGTATCTTTGTATATCCTACCCTTAGCCAGGCCCCATTACAACCCATAAAAGACCTTTTGATGTTGCTTGCATGTTTTCTGTGGGAATCATTTTGAGATGAAAATCAAATTTATGGGAAGTGTTCTTGAAAAGTGAAATTGAGTGCAATGTTGATAGCCTGACACAAACTGAGCGATTGAGTGAACACTAAATGCCCTTGTGAGGAAGGCGATTGTTTGAATTTGGTGATCTCCCCCTTGTGTGTAACCCGGATCCCCCGCTTAGATTGATGATTGTTTGAATGATGAAATTGTCAATTGTTTAGAATGAATGGTTGTGGGGATTGCTTCGCTTGAAAAAGGGGGGGGGGGGGGGGACATTGAAGAAAACTGTTTTGATGTATTGCTTGAATTTGTGCAAGGTTGATTGAATCTTTTAAGCTTGCCAGGTCTTGAGTCTTTTTGATTTTTGAGTCCTAGTTTGCTTGGGGACAAGCAATGTTTAAGTTTGGGGTATTTTGATCAGCCTCTGGCTCATCTAGTTTTATGGCTAGTATGACCAGGGTTTTGTGCAAATTATATCCTATTTTCACCCAAATTAGATTAGATTGTCGTCAAACAAGGTTTTGAGTCTCTAAAGTAGTTTTAGGTTAATTTAGCCAGTGTTGAGTCAAATAATGAACTTATAGCTGTGTCTTTGTTTTCAGGTTAAGTTGGAAGTCAAGAAAATAAAGAAACAGGGGATTCGCCTCGCGAGAGTTTCTTCGCCTCGCGAACCTGAAAGCCAGCAGAACAGTGAAAATGTCATCCTCTCTGGTTCGCCCCGCGACTACTCTTCTCGCCTCGCGACCCCGAAGGCTGACTGTTCCAGGAAAATGCAAGGTTTTTGTGTCGCCTCGCGAACACTTGACTCGCCCCGCGAGTAATCCAACCCAGGAAGACCAGAAGCTATCACGGTTTAACCATGCTGAAGGTCACGGCTGTGACAGTTTGGAACTTGAAGAGTCTCGCCTTGCGAATAATCCCTTCGCCTCGCGATAATGGAAGTCAGAAAGCATCACGGTTGGCCCCTGATGTTCATAACGGGCGTAATAAGAAGACTCTTCAGATTCTCACCCCGCGAGTAGTCCTTCGCCCCGCGAGAATGCCAAAGGTTGCTGACTCTTCACAATATTCGCCTCGCGAATTAGGTCTCGCCTCGCGAGTGGGCAAAATTCATGAATGTTATAAACTCTGTCTGGGCAGATTAGAAGGGACTTTTTGCTTCTCCATTGTTCTGTTTACATTTTTTCTGTGTGTTTTCGTTTTTTTTATGGAGAACTGAGTTCTAGGATTAATCTATTGTAATCGATTTCCACCACACTTGAGGTTCTTGTATTTCCTGTTTTGTATGCTTTTCCCTTTTCAATGCCATTCTTTATGTTTCTGTTTGCTTAATTCAGGAGTATATTGGGTTGTGTTGATTTATTTCTGGTGATATTATGTTCCTATAATTAATCACGTCTGCTTAATTCGCGTGTGTACGTTTCGTGTTCGCTTAGTTCACGAAGGGCTTAACCCCGTTTGCTTAATTCGGGAATAGGGACATGTATCTGTAGTAGTGGTTTCACTTGTAAATTGTTGCTACAACCGGGAGGGGATTAGAATCTGCTTAGGGCTTGGAAATTGCATGAACCTATGATAATTGGGAAATCGAGAACAATAGATTAATCGGTTTTTAGCTATTTGACAATCTCTTTGAATTTCCTTGTTTCATTTCTCTGTTATTATTTTGTTTTCTTATTTGCATCCCAATCCAACCCCCCCTCCAAAAAACTTATTTTTGTGAAAAATAACACTTTAAGAGTCCTTGTGAGACGACATCCTAGTTGTCGCCCTAAACTACAGTTTTAAAACCCGCTCGTTCTTTTTGATGGCGCGCTGAAATAAACACCAAAATTGGCGCCGTTGCCGGGGACTCTTATTTGTTATTTTTCCATTTTTTTCTTTCTTGTCTTTTTCTTTTAATTTCGTTTTTGTTTTGAATTGGTCTGGCTACTAGGTCTAATTGCCCTGAATTGTGTGATTTTGACCCGGAAATTGAAAGAACACTGCACACACTCCGTAGAGAATTTCGGGCTACCACTAGTAGTGATTCTAATTCCAAAACTGTTTTTGAAAATATGGGTGATCAAAGGACATTAAGACAGCTTGTTGCCCCTGATGTTAACTATAATGGATTGTGTATTTCATATCCTGGTGCTGATACTCCTTTTGAACTAAAATCTGGTTTCATTCACTTGTTGCCAAAGTTTAATGGTCTTGCAGGTGAGGATCCACACAAGCACTTGAAGGAATTCCAAGTTGTCTGCTCCACAACCTCGAGATCAGAGGGAGTCACTGAAGATAGTATCAAGCTGAAGACTTTTCCGTTCTCACTCCAGGGAGCTGCAACGGATTGGCTGTTGTATCTTGAGCCCAACTCTATCACCACTTGGAATGATTTGAAGAGGGTTTTCCTAGAAATATATTTTCCTGCTTCAAGATCTGCGTCAATAAGGAAAGAAATATGAGGCATCAGGCAAGGGAATGAGTCGCTAGCTGAATATTGGGAGAGGTTCAAGCTCTTGGTATCCAGTTGCCCCCAGCATCAGATTTATGAACAGCTCCTCATCTAGTACTTTTATAAAGGATTACTACCGATGGATAGGAATCTTTTGGATGCTGCTAGTGGGGGAGCACTAGTTGATAAGACCCCAGCTGCTGCCAAGCAACTCATTGAGAATATGTCACTGAACTCCCAGCAGTTTACTACCAGAAGAAATTCAGTTGAGACAAGAGGTGTGCATGAGGTCCATAGTTCATCTTCCAACCAGGCCGCCCTTGAGAATAGATTGGATGAGCTTACTTCTTTTGTAAGGCAATTGGCAATAGACAGGGTTCAGCCTGCAAAGTTATGTGGCATATGCAATTCTCCTGAGCACCCATATGATGCATGCCCCACCCAGAGAGAAGAGTTTGTCAGTGAAGTGTCTCAAGCTTATGCAGTAAATCCATATAATCAAGGAAACAGTCATAATCGGTACAGCACTCCAGACCTCTCCACCAATAAGTACCATCCCAACTGGAGGAATCATCCTAATCTGCGGTATGGGAACTCATCCCAACAACAACCGATCGCAGCACCTCAGAATCCTCCAGTGACCACTTCAGCACCTTCTGGACCTTCATTAGAGGATATGCTCAAACAAATGGCTGCACAAATGGCTGCACAAAATCTCCAGTTCCAGCAGCAAATGGGACAGATTCAGACTTCACAGGCACAGTTTCAGCAGCAAACAAATGCTAGCATTCAGAATTTAGAGACACAGGTTGGACAGCTTGCCACAAACATAAATAACATACAGCAAGCTCAAAGAACAACCCAGCTACCGGCACAGCCAGTAATAAATCCCAATGCCTCCAATCCTAATGTGAGTGCCATATCTCTGAGATCTGGAAAAGTTGTTGGGGCCACCTTTGGAAAAGATGAAGAATCTGTTGAGGTAACTCCTGAGCCTACTATTGAGGTTGAAGTTGAGAAAGTGAACAGACCACCAATCCCATTCCTACACAGATTGCAGAATAATAAGAAGATTGGTGGTGAAGAGAAGGAGAAGGAAATTCTTGATGTTTTCATAAAGGTAGCTGTAAATATTCCACTGTTGGATGTGATCAAGAAGGTGCCTAAGTATGCCAAATTTCTCAAGGATCTATGCACCAACAAGAGGAAGATGAAGAATAATGAGAGGGTTGATTTGGGAAGAAATGTCTCAGCTTTTATCCAGTCTAGGCCTGCACCAGAAAGAGTTGCTGCTTTAACCCCTACTCAGGCACTACCACAGAAGTGCAAGGACCCAGGCATATTTACTATTCCATGCACTATTGGGGATAGGAAATTTGAAAACTGCATGCTGGATTTGGGAGCCTCCATAAATGTCATGCCTACCTCCATCTTTAATAACCTTGATCTTGGGCCTTTGCAGTATACAGGTCTCACCATCCAGTTGGCTAACAGGACCAGTGCCCGACCTATGGGAATGGTAGAAGATGTGCTAGTGCAAGTTGATGATTTGATCTTCCCTGCTGACTTCTACATCTTAGACATGGCAGGAGAGACACATTCCAGTAGATCACCAATAATCTTGGGCAGACCATTCATGAAGACAGCCAAGACTAAAATTGATGTGCATGATGGGACTATGTCTAAGGAGTTTGGTGATATTGTGGCCAAGTTCAAGATCTTTGATGCTATGAAACACCCACTGGAGGAGCACTCGGTTTTTCAATTAGAGTTGCTTTCGGAGCTTATTGAGGATACCCAGGAGGATTTTATTTCTGATTTTCCATTCATTTCTGGTTTTGATGATTTGTATTCATGTACTAACTGTACTGACATTAACCCTTGTTCTGTTTGTGCTGAGTTTCTTGATTCAACCTTGCAAGGTGATAGTGATAGTGAGAGTGAAGCTGTCTGTTCAGCAGAAGTCCTTGACATCCTAGCTACTCCTAATGTACCATCTGTTGAGCAGCCACCATCCTTAGAACCCAAGCTACTTCTGGGAACCTGAAGTATGCCTACCTGGAGACAAATGAAAAACTGCCAGTCATTATCTCTTCCAGCCTTAACTCTGACCAGGAAGCCAAACTATTGGAGGTTCTGAAGAAGCACAAGAAGGCTATTGGGTGGAGCTTGGCTGATATTCCAGGAATTAGCCCCTCCAGATGCATGCACAGAATTCTATTGGAGGATAGAGCTAAACCAGTTAGACAGGCCCAAAGGCGACTAAACCCATTGATTTTGGATGTGGTGAAGAAAGATGTGACTAAGCTTCTGCAGGCAGGTATTATATACCCCATCTCTGATAGTACTTGGGTAAGTCCGGTGCAAGTTGTACCAAAGAAGTCTGGTCTAACAGTAGTTAGGAATGATAATAATGAGCTTGTACCTACTAGAGTCCAGAATAGCCAAGTAGTCTCGTATAGATTATAGGAAGTTGAACCAGGCCACCGTAAAGGATCATTTTCCTTTCCCGCTCATAGATCGATCTTTGGATCGGCTGGCTGGTAAATCTCATTATTGCTTTCTTGATGGCTTTTCCGGTATTTCCAGATCCATATTGCCCCCGAGGATCGTGAAAAGACCACTTTCACGTGCCCCTTCGGTACGTTTGCCTATAGGAGGATGCCATTTGGCCTTTGTAATGCTCCTGGCACCTTCCAAAGATGCATGCTTAGCATTTTCTCTGAATTTATTGAAAATTGCATAGAGGTGTTCATGGATGACTTCATTGTATATGGCTCCTCATTTGATGCATGTCTGCATAGTCTGAGTTTAGTTCTACAAAGATGCATTGAGACTGATTTGATTTTGAACTATGAGAAATGTCACTTTATGGTAGAGCAGGGGATTGTTTTGGGTCATGTAATTTCTAAAGAGGGTATTTCAGTGGATCCTGCAAAAATTGATGGGATTTCTTCATTGCCTTACCCATCTTGCGTACGCGAGATCCGTTCTTTTCTTGGACATGCAGGTTTCTACAGGCGCTTTATATAGGACTTCAGCAAGATAGCTCTGCCATTGTCAAACCTGTTGAAAAATGATGCCCTGTTCCATTTTGATGACCATTGCAAGGAGGCATTTGACTACCTGAAAAAAGCATTGACATCTACCCCCATCATCCAGCCCCTAGACTTGACACTCCCTTTTGAACTAATGTGTGATGCTTCCAATTTTGCTGTGGGAGCGGTTCTGGCACAAAGGGTGGGCAAGGCTGCCCATGTAATTCATTATGCTTCTAGGACATTAGATGCTGCACAATCAAATTACACCACCACTGAGAAAGAACTGCTAGCTGTTGTGTTTGAACTTGATAAGTTTAGGTCATATTTGCTAGGTTCTAGGGTTATTGTTTTCACTGACCATGTAGCTCTGAAGTACCTGTTAAAGAAACCAGAAGCTAAGCCAAGACTGATCCGGTGGATGCTTTTGCTCCAAGAATTCAATGTGGAGATAAAGGACAAGAGTGGAGCGGAAAATTTGGTAGCCGATCACTTGAGTCGAATAGCGAGGGATGAGGATCCTTCTCCCATCCAAGATGATTTCCCTGATGAGAGACTTTTACATCTGTATGGGGTAACCCCCTGGTTTGCTGACATAGTTAACTTTATTGTTGCTGGTATTGTTCCTGCAGGTACAAGTAGACATAAGTTTCACAAGCTCAAGAGTGATGCAAAGTACTATGTGTGGGATGATCCCTACCTTTGGAAGTTTTGCAGTGATCAGGTGATTCGGAGGTGTGTCCCCGATCATGAGACAGAGTCCATTTTGAACTTCTCACATGCCTCTCAAGTTGGAGGACATTTTGGACCATAGAGGACAGCAAGAAAAGTCCTGGATTATGGGTTTTACTGGCCCACAATTTTTAGAGATTCCTATGAGGTTTACAAGAATTTCAAGGGATGTCAAACAGCAGGCCCTGCCATCACTCGTAGGAGTGAGATGCCTCAGCAGCCCATGCTTTATTGTAAGGTTTTTGATGTGTGGGGGATTGATTTTATGGGTCCTTTCCCTCCTTCTTTTGGTTTTCTATATATTCTTTTGGCTGTAGACTATGTTTCAAAGTGGGAGGAAGCAATCCTCACTAGGACTAACGATGCTAAAGTTGTTTCCAAATTTGTTAGGTCCAACATTTTTTGCAGGTTTGGCATACCTAAGGCCATCATCAGTGACCAGGACACTCACTTCTGCAACAGAACAATGGAGGACTTACTCAGAAAATATGGGGTTGTGCAAAGAGTTTCCACTGCTTACCATCCCCAGACCAATGGCCGAATACGCACTGTGGGCTCAGAGGACTGCTTTCAAGACACCTATAGGAATGTCTCCCTTCATGCTTGTATTTGGTAAGGCATGTCACCTCCCGGTGGAAGTTGAGCACCGTGCATATTGGGCAGTCAAGTGCTGTAACTTGGACATGAAGGAAGCTGGTGTTGAAAGAAAACTGCATTTGCAGTAACTTGAGGAGCTTAGGCTAGAAGCCTATGAAAGCTCCAGGATTTATAAATAGAAAACAAAACTTTTTCATGATAGGATGATTGTTAGGAAAGAATTTTTTGTGGGGCAGAAAGTCTTACTGTTTAACTCCCGCCTGAGATTGATGGCTGGGAAACTTAGGTCCATGTGGATTGGACCATTTGTTTTTACTAATGTGTTTCCTTATTGTGCAGTAGAGATTCAAAGTACAGGTACCAACAAGACCTTCAAGGTTAACGGGCAGAGGTTGAAGCCATTCCATGGTGTTGATGCTGGTGTTCCTGTGGATGTTAATGTTGAGGAGCTCTCCTTGGAAGCTCCCACCTACACTGATACTTGATCAGGGAGTTTCCTTTCCTTTCCCAAACTCTGTTTTTGTAGTTCTTTTGTTCATTGGGGACAATGTATATTTTAAGTGTGGGGGAGGGAACTAGTTGTAGTTTTTGTTATGTTTTGTTTTGTTTTTTTTCCTTTTCTTTGAATAAAGCTCCTGAATAATTTGAGAAGCTCAGGAGTGGTGTTGAGTCTTTTGTTGGCAAGTTTATTGGATTTTGATTGATTTTGTACAGATTGATTGCATGATGATTCACCCTAGGCTGAAAAATTTTTGTTTTTGAAACATGATCCCCATGTGATTGAAAACTGAACTTTGAGATTTTGTTATGATGGCATGATTTATGATAAGTTTGGGGTGATAGGAAGCACACACTAGGGATAGAATCTGTCAAACAATTTGCATGAATGTCCAGGTGAGGATTTGAGCCTCCAACATGTTTTAACTGTGTGAAATCACTTTCAAGTTGCACTTTCATGAATTTGCTTGAGTCTCTTTTTGGTTTGCATGATTATGTGTTTGCTTCAGATGATTTAGGCATTTTCTTTGTAAATAACTACTTAGCCTAAAATAACCATCCCTAATGCATGTTCCCTAGTTAGCCCCATTGAGCCTAATTAGCCTGTTAATTCTTGATAACCTAATGTTATGAGCTAAAAATCTGAAAAACCATGTTAACCCGATCTTAGGATTAGGAGAGCATGGAATCTTAGAAAGAGAATGGGTGCAAGAAACTAAGTTTGGGGTGGCTACAAGGTGATGTGTTGTTGGGATTGAGAAAAAAAAATGAAAAAAAAAATGAAGAAAAAAAAAGAAAAGAAAATTGTAAAAATGTTAAAAAAAATAAAAGTATTAGAAAAAAAAGAGAAAGGCTGTAGTCACCCAAAGCATAAAGAAAAAAATGAGAAAAGGAATCTGAGTGGAATTTCAATGTTTTGAACTGTTTCATACTCTCTTAGTTCCTAGGGTCTTCAGCCTAGTATCTTTGTATATCCTACCCTTAGCCAGGCCCCATTACAACCCATAAAAGACCTTTTGATGTTGCTTGCATGTTTTCTGTGGGAATCATTTTGAGATGAAAATCAAATTTATGGGAAGTGTTCTTGAAAAGTGAAATTGAGTGCAATGTTGATAGCCTGACACAAACTGAGCGATTGAGTGAACACTAAATGCCCTTGTGAGGAAGGCGATTATTTGAATTTGGTGATCTCCCTCTTGTGTGTAACCCGGATCCCCCGCTTAGATTGATGATTGTTTGAATGATGAAATTCTCAATTGTTTAGAATGAATGGTTGTGGGGATTGCTTTTCTTGAAAAAGGGGGGACATTGAAGAAAACTGTTTTGATGTATTGCTTGAATTTGTTCAAGGTTGATTGAATCTTTTAAGCATGCCAAGTCTTGAGTCTTTTTGATTTTTGAGTCCTAGTTTGCTTGGGGACAAGCAAAGTTTAAGTTTGGGGTATTTTGATAAGCCTCTGGCTCATCTAGTTTTATGGCTAGTATGACCAGGGTTTTGTGCAAATTATATCCTATTTTCACCCAAATTAGATTAGATTGTCCTCAAGCAAGGTTTTGAGTCTCTAAAGTAGTTTTAGGTTAATTTAGCTAGTTTTGAGTCAAATAATGCAATTATAGCTGTGTCTTTGTTTTCAGGTTAAGTTGGAAGTCAAGAGAATAAAGAAATAGGGGATTCGCCTCGCGAGAGCTTCTTCGCCTCGCGAACCTGAAAGCCAGCAGAACAGTGAAAATGTCATCCTCTCTGGTTCGCCCCGCGACTACTCTTCTCGCCTCGCGACCCCGAAGGCTGACTGTTCCAGGAAAATGCAACGTTTGTGTCGCCTCGCGAACACTTGACTCGCCCCGCGAGTAATCCAACCCTGGAAGACCAGAAGCTATCACGGTTTAACCATGCTGAAGGTCACGACTGTGACAGTTTGGAACTTGAAGAGTCTCGCCTCGCGAATAATCCCTTCGCCTTGCGATAATGGAAGTCAGAAAGCATCACGGTTGGCCCCTGATGTTCATAACGGGCGTAATAAGAAGACTCTTCAGATTCTCGCCCCGTGAGTAGTCCTTCGCCCCGCGAGAATGCCAAAGGTTGCCGACTCTTCACAATATTCGCCTCGCGAATTAGGTCTCGCCTCGCGAGTGGGCAAAATTCATGAATGTTATAAACATCTGTCTGGGCAGATTAGAAGGGACTTTTGGCTTCTCCATTGTTCTGTTTACATTTTTTGTGTGTTTTCGTTTTTTTTATGGAGAACTAAGTTCTTGGATTAATCTATTGTAATCGATTTCCACCACACTTGAGGTTCTTGTATTTCCTGTTTTGTATGCTTTTCCCTTTTCAATGCCATGCTTTATATTTCTGTTTGCTTAATTCAGGAGTATATTGGGTTGTGTTGATTTATTTCTGGTGATATTATGTTCCTATAATTAATCGCGTCTGCTTAATTCGCGTGTGTACGTTTCGTGTTCGCTTAGTTCACGAAGGGCTTAACCCCGTTTGCTTAATTCGGGAATAGGGACATGTATCTGTAGTAGTGGTTTCGCTTGTAAATTGTTGCTACAACTGGGAGGGGATTAGAATCTGCTTAGGGCTTGGAAATTGCATGAGCCTATGATAGTTGGGAAATCGAGAACAATAGATTAATCGGTTTTTAGCTATTTGACAATCTCTTTGAATTGCCTTGTTTCATTTCTCTGTTATTATTTTGTTTTCTTATTTGCATCCCAATCCAAACCCACCCAAAACTTATTTTTGTGAAAAATAACACTTTAAGAGTCCTTGTGAGACGACATCCGAGTTGTCGCCCTAAACTACAGTTTTAAAACCCGCTCGTTCTTTTTGGCGCGTGCGCGACAGCGCGACCAAAAATTGGCGCCGTTGCCGTGGAGTATTCCCGCCTGTCACACGGGTGACCCGGGTTCGATCCCCGGCAACGGCGCCAATTTTTGGTCACGCTGTCGCCACGCACCAAAAAGAACGAGCGTTTACAAAATAATGTAGATAGGGAGCGACAACTCGAGTATCGTCTCTCAAGGACTCTTAGGTTGTTGTTATTATCAGAAAATCAGTTTTGGGGGCTGGATGATGGGGGTAGATGTCAATGCTTTTTTCAGGTAGTCAAATGCCTCCTTGCAATGGTCATCAAAATGGAGCAGGGCATCATTTTTCAGCAGGTTTGACAATGGCAGAGCTATCTTGCTGAAGTCCTTTATAAAGCGCCTGTAGAAACCTGCATGTCCAAGAAAAGAACGGATCTCGCGTACGCAAGATGGGTAAGGCAATGAAGAAATCACATCAATTTTTGCAGGATCCACTGAAATACCCTCTTTAGAAATTACATGACCCAAAACAATCCCCTGCTCTACCATAAAGTGACATTTCTCATAGTTCAAAATCAAATCAGTCTCAATGCATCTTTGTAGAACTAAACTCAGACTATGCAGACATGCATCAAATGAGGAGCCATATATAGTGAAGTCATCCATGAACACCTCTATGCAATTTTCAATAAATTCAGAGAAAATGATAAGCATGCATCTTTGGAAGGTGCCAGGAGCATTACAAAGGCCAAATGTCATCCTCCTATAGGCAAACGTACCGAAGGGGCACGTGAAAGTGGTCTTTTCCTGATCCTCAGGGGCAATATGGATCTGGAAATACCCGGAAAAGCCATAAAGAAAGCAATAATGAGATTTACCAGCCAGCCGATCCAGCATCTGATCTATGAACGGCAAAGGAAAATGATCCTTTCTGGTGGCCTGGTTCAACTTCCTATAATCTATACAGACTACTCGCCATCTCTGCCGACTCTAGTAGGTACAAGCTCATTATTATCATTCCTAACTACTGTTAGACCGGACTTCTTTGGTACAACTTGCACCGGACTTACCCAAGTACTATCGTGAGATGGGGTATATAATACCTACTCCGCAGGCTTAGTCACATCTTTCTTCACCACATCCAAAATCAATGGGTTTAGTCGCCTTTGGGCCTGTCTAACTGGTTTAGCTCCATCCTCCAATAGAATTCTGTGCATGCATCTGGAGGGGCTAATTCCTGGAATATCAGCCAAGGTCCACCCAATAGCCTTCTTGTTCTTCTTCAGAACCTCCAATAGTTTGGCTTCCTGGTCAGAGTCAAGGCTGGAAGAGATAATGACTGGCAGTTTTTCATTTGTCTCCAGGTAGGCATACTTCAAGTTCCCAGGAAGTGGCTTGAGTTCTAAGGATGGTGGCTGCTCAACAGATGGTACATTAGGAGTAGCCAGGATGTCAAGGACTTCTGCTGAACAATGCACACTTCACTCTCACTATCACTATCACCCCGCAAGGTTGAATCAAGAAACTCAAGACAAAACAGAACAAGGGTTAGTGTCGAGACAGCTTAGTACATGAATACAAATCATCAAAACCAGAAATGAATGGAAAATCATAAATAAAATCCTCATGGGTATCCTCAATAAGCTCCGAAAGCAACTCTAATTGGAAAACCGAGTGCTCCTCCAGTGGGTGTTTCATAGCATCAAAGATCTTGAACTTGGCCACAATATCACCAAACTCCATAGACATAGTCCCATCATGCACATCAATTTTAGTCTTGGCTGTCTTCATGAATGGTCTGCCCAAGATTTTTGGTGATCTACTGGAATGTGTCTCTCCTGCCATGTCTAAGATGTAGAAGTCAGCAGGGAAGATCAAATCATCAACTTGCACTAGCACATCTTCTACCATTCCCATGGGTCGGGCACTGGTCCTGTTAGCCAACTGGATGGTGAGACCTGTATACTGCAAAGGCCCAAGATCAAGGTTATTAAAGATGGAGGTAGGCATGACATTTATGGAGGCTCCCAAATCCAGCATGCAGTTTTCAAATTTCCTATCCCCAATAATGCATGGAGTAGTAAATATGCCTGGGTCCTTGCACTTCTGTGGTAGTGCCTGAGTAGGGGTTAAAGCAGCAACTCTTTCTGGTGCAGGCCTAGACTGGATAAAAGCTGAGACATTTCTTCCCAAATCAACCCTCTCATTATTCTTCATCTTCCTCTTGTTGGTGCATAGATCCTTGAGAAATTTGGCATACTTAGGCAGCTGCTTGATCACATCCAACAGTGGAATATTTACAGCTACCTTTCTGAAAACATCAAGAATTTCCTTCTCCTTCTCTTCACCACCAATCTTCTTATTATTCTGCAATCTGTGTGGGAATGGGATTGGTGGTCTGTACACTTTCTCAACTTCAACTTCAACAGTGGGCTCAGGAGTGACCTCAACAGTTTCTTCATCTTTTCCAGAGGTGGCCTCAACAACTTTTCCAGATCTCAGAGATATGGCACTCACATTAGGATTGGAGGCATTGGGATTTATTACTGGCTGTGCAGGTAGCTGGGTTGTTCTTTGAGCTTGCTGTATGTTATTTATGTTTGTGGCAAGCTGTCCAACCTGTGTCTCTAAATTCTGAATGCTAGCATTTGTTTGTTGCCGAAACTGTGCCTGTGAAGTCTGAATCTGTCCCATTTGCTGCTGGAACTGGAGATTTTGTGCAGCCATTTGTGCAGCCATTTGTTTGAGCATATCCTCTAATGAAGGTCCAGAAGGTGCTGAAGTGGTCACTGGAGGATTCTGAGGTGCTGCGATCGGTTGTTGTTGGGATGAGTTCCCATACCGCAGATTAGGATGATTCCTCCAGTTGGGATGGTACCTATTGGTGGAGAGGTCTGGAGTGCTGTACCGATTATGATGTTTTCCTTGATTATATGGATTTACTGCATAAGCTTGAGACACTTCACCGACAAACTCTTCTCTCAGGTGGGGCATGCATCATATGGGTGCTCGGGAGAATTGCATATGCCACATAACTTTGCAGGTCGAACCCCTCTATTGCCAATTGCCTTACAAAATAAGTCAGCTCATCCAATCTATTCTCAAGGGCGGCCTGGTTGGAAGATGAACTATGGACCTCATGCACACCTCTTGTCTCAACTCGAATTTCTTCCGGTAGTAAACTCGGGAGTTCAATGACATATTCTCAATGAGTTGCTTGGCGGCAAAGAGCTGCGGTCTTATCAACTAGTGCTCCCCCACTAGCAAAGATCCAAAAGATTCCTATCCATCGGCAGTAATCCTTCATAAAAGTACTGGATGAGGAGCTGTTCAGAAATCTGATGCTGGGGGAAACTTGATACCAAATGCTTGAACCTCTCCCAATATTCAGCTAGCGACTCATTCCCTTACCTGATGCCACATATTTCTTTCCTTATTGACACAGCTCTTGAAGCAGGAAAATATCTTTCTAGGAAAACCCTCTTCAAATCATTCCAAGTGGTGATAGAGTTGGGCTTAAGATACAACAGCCAATCCTTTGCAGCTCCCTGAAGTGTGAACGGAAAAGCCTTCAGCTTGATACTATCTTCAGCGACTCCCTCTGATCTCGAGGTTGTGGAGCAAACAACTTGGAATTCCTTCAAGTGCTTGTGTGGATCCTCACCTACAAGACCATTAAACTTTGGCAACAAGTGAATGAAACCAGATTTTAGTTCAAAAGGAGTATCAGCACCAGGATATGAAATACACAATCCGTTATAGTTAACATCAGGGGCAGCAAGCTGTCTTAATGTCCTTTGATCACCCATATTTTCAAAAACAGTTTTGGAATTAGAATCACTACTAGTGCTAGCCCGAAATTCTCTACGGAGTGTGTGCAGTGTTCTTTCAATTTCTGGGTCAAAATCACAAAATTCAGGGCAATTAGACCTAGTAGCCAGACCAATTCAAAAAAAAAATCGAAAGTAAAAGAAAAAGACAAGAAAGAAAAAAAATGGAAAAATAACAAATAAGAGTCCTCGGCAACGGCGCCAATTTTTGGTCGCGCTGTCGCTCACGCGCCAAAAAGAACGAGCGGGTTTTAAAACTGTAGTTTAGGGCGACAACTCGGATGTCGTCTCACAAGGACTCTTAAAGTGTTATTTTTCACAAAAATAAGTTTTGGGGGGGGTTTGGATTGGGATGCAAATAAGAAAACAAAATAATAACAGAGAAATGAAACAAGGCAATTCAAAGAGATTGTCAAATAGCTAAAAACCGATTAATCTATTGTTCTCGATTTCCCAACTATCATAGGTTCATGCAATTTCCAAGCCCAAAGCAGATTCTAATCCCCTCCCGGTTGTAGCAACAATTTACAAGCGAAACCACTACTACAGATACATGTCCCTATTCCCGAATTAAGCAAACGGGGTTAAGCCCTTCGTGAACTAATCGAACACGAAACATACACACGCGAATTAAGCAGACGTGATTAATTATAGGAACATAATATCACCAGAAATAAATCAACACAACCCAATATACTCCTGAATTAAGCAAACAGAAATATAAAGCATAGCATTGAAAAGGGAAAATCATACAAAACAGGAAATACAAGAACCTCAAGTGTGGTGGAAATCGATTACAATAGATTAATCCTAGAACTTAGTTCTCCATAAAAAAAATGAAAACACACAAAAAATGTAAACAGAACAATGGAGAAGAAAAAGTCCCTTCTAATCTGCCCAGACAGTTGTTTATAACATTCATGAATTTTGCCCACTCGCGAGGCGAGACCTAATTTGCGAGGCGAATATTGTGAAGAGTCAGCAACCTTTGGCATTCTCGCGGGGCGAAGGACTACTCGCGGGGCGAGAATCTGAAGAGTCTTCTTATTACGCCCGTTATGAACATCAGGGGCCAACCGTGATGCTTTCTGACTTCCATTATCTCGAGGCGAAGGGATTATTCGCGAGGCGAGACTCTTCAAGTTCCAAACTGTCACAGCCGTGACCTTCAGTATGGTTAAACCGTGATAGCTTCTGGTCTTCCAGGGTTGGATTACTCGCGGGGCGAGTCAAGTGTTCGCGAGGCGACACAGAAACCTTGCATTTTCCTCGAACAACAGTCGGCCTTCGGGTCGCGAGGCAAGAAGAGTAGTCGCGGGGCGAACCAGAGAGGATGACATTTTCACTGTTCTGCTGGCTTTCAGGTTCGCGAGGCGAAGAAACTCTCGCGAGGCGAATCCCCTGTTTCTTTATTCTCTTGACTTCCAACTTAACCTGAAAACAAAGACATAGCTATAAGTGCATTATTTGACTCAAAACTGACTAAATTAACCTAAAACTACTTTAGAGACTCAAAACCTTGCTTGAGGACAATCTAATCTAATTTGGGTGAAAATAGGATATAATTTGCACAAAACCCTGGTCATACTAGCCATAAAACTAGATGAGCCAGAGGCTTATCAATAGTCATAAAAAAAACATTTCTAGTTTAGTAATTAATTAAGCTTAAGTATTCTAATCTAGTTAATAAATTGAGATTAGTGTTAATTAATCTTGATTAGTAAAACTTAAGTAGATTGATCATAATTAGTTAGCTATGGTTAATGTCTATATCTATTGTAATCCGTTAAGTGATGACACGACTAACAATTTTGCAATGTCATCCAAGGCATGCGTACCAAAAATATAATTTTAAATTCCACATGTGTAATTCCACATGTGTAATTAGATGACAGCTGAAAAAATAATTGATTTTTGAATTTAAATTAATATTTAAATTTAATTTTAATTTAATAAATATTTAGAATATTAATTTATTAATATATTCTCCTTCAATTGGTTACTCGAAACTTTAATATCCAGCGACTTCTTCATGAAATTGCGAAATGCACCGTCGTGCTTATAAGGATCTAACCTCGTCTAGAAATTAAGTCAACCATGTCTTTAAGTATGATAATTCGTCTTCCTCGCTCCACAGTTTCTGAAACAACTTTTTCGAATCACCTCCACACTTCTTCGTTGTTGGGTATTCATCACCAGCAGTGGTAGAAACTGCATCCATTCCCTTATTCTTCATATGTTTCAAGTCATTTACGGGCTCAATGTTGTTTGCGGGATGGTTCTTTTATGTAGATGGATGGGACTAGGAGTTGGGTTCCGGAGTCTGGTTTGTGGGTTTGGATTTGGGAGGAGGAGGTGGTAAGTCAAGTTCGGACCTTGAATCGGATTCGGTTCGGATTCTGGGTTGGAGGAAGGGGCTGATCTTCATGTTCTTCGGTTGAAGCTTCATTTCCTTCTTGGGCGATGTTGTTGGGAGCTAGGGATCAGTTCTTCCTCAGATGATTTTGAAGAGGGTTCTTGAAGTTGTGTCTTCTTCGCCATCGTTGTTTTTTTCTTTCGGTGAGAGTGAACCTTAGGGTTAATAACAACATAGCAGAAGGAGAGACATTATACAAAAAAACAATATTTTAATTAATTGCTGCAGAGGGAAAAAGGTCCTGCAGATCCTCAATAAATTACATTTTTAAAAATTAAAATGAAAATTAATATTAACTATCAATTTTAATTTAAATAAATTATTTTTTTAGCTTGCATCTAATTACACATAGCTCATATGACATCAAAAAATCGTTAACCAGTCATCACATAACGTAGACATCTAACGATAGCGACCATTTCCAAAATTTTAAAGTGTTAAGTCGTATGAAGAATAATTACATGGAGCAAAACCAAAACTCGCCCTATTTGCAGGGACCAAAAAGTTCATTAAATCAATATATTTGATTGTGGCCTCCCTCGCTTGAAATTTCTAACTTCGCCATTGATCGTATGTCAATTGAGTAGCAACCAATTAATAGAGCTCTAAGTACCAAATATTATGATAATTTAACCATACCAATTCAGTAACTTCGGCAAAAGTGGCATCTACTATCCTTATACTTTGAAATAAGGCAAATAGGATGAATTGTATGTCTTCGATTGATAACACGAGGGTTCATTATACAATAGACTTGACATTAATTACAATGATATACAATCCTAATATAATGAAAGAATAAATCCTTATTGGTCCCATATGCATCAATACATATATTTTACATTCCCCTCAAGCTACTGTGTATATATCATATGCATCAAGCTTGTCATATATATAGGTGACCTGAGGATATCTAAGCTTGAGTGAAAATGTCTGCAAGCTGGTTATTCGAATTCACAAATGCATCTCTCCGAATTAAATTTTCTCGAGAACAAAATGGAATCAATCTCAATGTTTTTAGCTCTCATGAAAGATTTATATTGGATTCGAAGATTTATCTAGTGCTGCCTGATTATTGCATACAAGCTTAATTGGTTATAGTTCACAAACTTTGAACTCTTGAAGTAACCTGTTTTAACAATATGAGTTCACAAGTTCCAATCACCCTAGCTCAATACTTTGCTTATGCACTTGACTTGGCAACGACTGTTTGTTTCTTGATTTTCCAACATATTAGATTTCCTCCAAGGACACAATAACTCGAAGTAGAACGTTTATCCGAGGGAGACCTGCCAAATCAATATATGTGTAACAACAATTCTCCACGTTCCCCTTATCCTCACACAACAAGCCTGAGACACCGCGATGTCCCATTAAAGAAAAACTTAACTAACTAAATCTTAATCGTGATATAACGTTAAACATACCTATAGCAGGAAATCATAAATATTTAAAACTTAAATAATAGGACATGAACATGAGATCACACTCCATATTTATATATAAATATATAACACAAAACAATTACTGTGTATAAATAGGAAAATACATAAAAGATCAAAGGGAAAAGACACAACCCTTACCATCTCTCCTCACACCCAGCCCTCTCTAAAAAATATAACAAAAATGGGCTCACGATCACAACCTATGTATATACCACACACTGACCTCTATTAACCCTATCAACCTGCTGCTGTCGTCTCACTGATGGTCTAGATGTTGTTGATCCACTACTCCCAGATATACTACCATGACGAGGATTCTGAAACCATTCCCGATAATGAGCGCAATGGCGAACATGATCTATGGGAACCACTGGTGCTGGAACCATCAACTCTGTATAAGGAGTTTCCCAAGGATATGGCGGTGGCATGGGCGGAGGACAAAAAAAGACTGGAAAAGGGAAGGTCTGACCGAGAGGAAAAGTCCGTACAAACTAAAAATGAGGACTATCTCCAAGCCTCACATACACAGATACTGGACTCGTATATACAACAAAAAGGGTAACTGGGTCCACAAGCCGATAACTCTTTGAATGAAGAGTTATTTAGATCCTTTTTACAATGACTTTTTCTTATCCTTAATGTTTTAGGTCTGGTTTTTATTATAAAATATTAGTTTGTAAATATTTGTGTTAATTTTAGTGAATATTAGCCATTTCCTCTTGATTGCTCTATCATTGTCGAAAAGCTGTGTCTTTGTACGCAGAAAGCTTGCTGGAGCATGACTGAAGCATTGGGATATAAGAACTTGGTTGTTGCAGCAAGGGCTACTTTCCAGTAGTACTGCACTAAAGGACAAAACATGACAAGGATACCTTTCCTCTCTCCTCAAGGGCACTGGCGCTGTCACTTTTAAGGAAGCACACGCGCCTAGGATCAGCTGCCCCACATCTTTAGGAATTTGGGCTAGGGTTATTCTATTAAATCTTTTGGTTGTTGGCCCAAAATGGAATGAAAGAGACTAGGGTTTTGTGCACTATAAAAACATTTAGCAAACCCTAGTGAGATATACTTGAACAATTTATTACACATTGTCTTGACTTGTCTTGAGAGATGCGCTCGTTTATTCCTCCTTTAGCCGCTGCTGTGTTTTGCATTTCTTCTTCCATTGTAATGGTTTCTTGCTCTTTTCTTTTATTTGTTCTTTGTAAGCTCATTATGAGCTAAACTCTTTAAACTCTCATTATGTTTTGCATCTTCTTTTATCACGCATTTAATGTTGTTTGATTAAGAGTGATCAACTTGATTGAATATCTAGATTGCTTAATTTGGAAAAACTAAGTAACTGGGAACTTGATAAAAGATAGGGGTTAAGTCATTAATTGGAAAATTAATTGATGTTGAGTAGGCTAGGAATAGCTACTCATGTCCCAAAGCTAACTGGAACGAGCATAACTTTGAGGGGGGTGTAATTAATATGAATCTCGGAATAGAACAAAGTTAATGAACCTGACCCTGTATTGTTGGAAAACAAACTTTAATTTCCTGGAGCTAGATGCTAGAGCATAGTCAGAGCATAACCTAGGCGAAGCAGGATTTATGTTGTAGCATACCTAAAGCTATTTTTATCCATATTTGACTACTTAATCTCTTCTCTGTTTTCTGAACATTGCTGTTTTCCCTATAAACCTTTATTTCCCTTTCATTGCACATCTACTATGTTTTTGGTTACTAATCCTAACTATTAGAATATATAATCTGAAGTGGAGCCACTTACATCATTATAATCCCTGTGGGAACGATATCTGAACTAAAGTTCTATATTATTTGAGGCATTTGTGTATACTTGCACAACCTTAAAGACATCTATTTTTAAGGCAACAAGTTTTTGGCACCATTGTCGGGGATTGTATTGGTGTTAATATTCAGTTTTAGATTATTAGTTCTATAGTTAGAGGTTCTAACACTCCGGGTGGTTTGCTGTAACATAGGGTACTGAAACTGTATGCACAGGTTCTTGTCACCTAACTACAGATTTGACCCAGAGATAGAAAGGACATTCAAAAGTCTTAGATGAGGTCAAACATCTCATCCTATACCTGAGTTGGTTCGAATACTCAAACCAACCCCACACCTAATTCTGCTGAAGCATTGTCCGCTGCTGAATAAAAAATGGCTGAAGAAGCACCACAAGACAGCATGGCTATGGCTAATGACAAAAATTGTGCTATCATGGGGTATGATGTGTTTGACCCTGAAGCTATGAACACTGGGATAGTGAGGACTCCCATCACTGCACCTCAGTTTGAGTTCAAGTCAGTGATGTTCCAAATGTTGCAAACAATTGGCCAATTTAATGGAGCTGCAACAGAGGACCCTCACCTGCATCTCAAACAGTTTTTGGATGTAGCAAGCAATTTCAAGACCCTAAGAGTCACTGATGATGCATTCAGACTGAGACTATTTCCATTCTCTTTGGGAGGAAGTGCTAAGAACTGGCTGAATTCCTTGGATGCAAACTCAATTGATACTTGGAACAAGCTTTCTGAAAATTAAAGTTCTTAACCAAGTTCTTCCCACCAACTATGAATGCAAAGATGAGAACTGATATCACTTCATTCAGCAAAGACGATGATGAACCATTATTTGAAGCATGGGAGAGATTTAAACAACTCATTAAGAAGTGCCCCCACCATGGCATTCCATTCTCAGATTCGGGATGGAGCACTTCTACAATGGTATTTTACCTAGCTCAAGAATGATGCTTGGATGCCTCACCGGAGGCGTCTTCTCACCAAATCTTACAATGAAGCTCATGCTCTTATAGAAGGGATAGCGAGCTAACAAGTATCGGTGGCCAACAAAGAAGACAAGTTTATGGGAAAACCAATGCTGCAAGTAGGATCTTATGAATTGAGTGAAATGTCTGCACTATTAGCTCAAATGACTTCCTTAACTAATATGGTTAGGGGTTGATCATGGCAAATCAAGGAAATTCATATGCACCACCTATAATGACCGAAGAAATGGTGAATGAACAAATCTACAAGGCAGATGCTATATGTAACATCCCCGGATGCTTTATGGATTGACGACTGTCCCCACAAACCAACACGGGTCTTTTCAAATGCTTTGTCCTCACTCACATGCTTCCCGGGAAAACTTCCTAGAAGGTCACCCATCCTGCACTTGTTCCAAGTCAAGCACGCTTAATCTGTGGAGTTCTTAAGTGATGGACTCCCTAAAAGAAGATGCATCTTGTTAGTATAGGTAGTACCAATCAATTCATATAAGCCTTCCACAATCTGTATAGTCCCACACCTACAGCACCTCCGTGGATCCTCTCATTTGGGTGTGTAATCGGTTCATTCATGTATCCCTCCGTCTAGAAGCCTGCCAGAGCCGCTCCTTGTCCGTGCCTTCTTGCACCGGTGACCACTCCCCGCCTCGTCGCACCCGGTGTTACATGTCCACCAGCTTCCGCTTGGTTCATCCCCAAACCACACCGTACTGGGAGAGGTGTCACTCTGATACCATTTGTAACAACCCTGGCTGCTTTATGGATTGACGACTGTCCCCACAAACCAACACGGGTCTTTTCAAAGCGTTTTGTCCTCACTCACATGCTTCCCGGGAAACTTCCCAGAGGTCACCCATCCTGCACTGCTCCAAGTCAAGCACGCTAATCTGTGGAGTTCTTAAGTGACGGCTCCCTAAAACAAGATGCATCTTCTTTTCTGGCCATCACTTAAGAACTCCACAGCTTAAGCGAGCTTGACTTGGAGCAATTCTGGGATGGGTGACCTCCGGGAAGTTTTCCCGAAAGCGTGTGAGTGAGGACAAAGCATGCTTGAAAGACTGTTGGGTTTGTGGGGACAGTCGTCAATCCATAAAGCAGCCAGGGATGTTACACTATATCATGTGTATATTGTGGAGGAGATCATTTGTTTGAGAATTGCTCTGCAAACCCTGCTGCAGTCAACTATGTGGGAAACAACAATTACAAAGGTAATAGTTCATTTGCCAAAACAGGTTGGCAGCAATCTCAACATCCAAATCTGAGGTATTCCAACTACAGTAACAATCTGAACCCACCTTCTGGTTACAATCTGCAACAACAGCCTAGGCAGCCGCAACCCCAATTCCAGTAGAAAACTACAGACTCATCGTTGGAAGCTGTACTAAAGGCATTCATGACAGAAACCAAGGCTGGAATGAGAAACTTAGAGACTCAAGTTGGCCAATGCAATCAACTTATTGTAGAACCATAGAAGAAACATAAGGTGGATAATTAAGAATCTGAGAAGGAAAACTCAAACGAAGATGTAGCAAAAGAACAACATGCAGTAGTTGAGAAGGTACCTGATGCTGCAGCAAACCCTGTTGTGCCCAAATTGATTCCAGAAAGGCCTCCTCCACCTTTTCCTCAGAGATTAAAGAAAGCTCACCAAAAGAAACAATTCAACAAGTTTCGAATGTATCAAGCAGCTTCATATCTACATACCCTTGGTAGAAGCTCTGCAACAGATGCCCAATTACACAAAGTTCATGAAAGATGTGCTCACTAAGAAGAGAAGATTGGGAGAATTTGAAACTGTGGCTATGATCAAGAATACAAAGATGATGTTGCAGAATAAAGTGCCTAGCAAAATGAAAGATCCCGGAAGTTTCACCATACCCTGTTCCATTGGAGAAACATATTGTGGTAAAGCCTTATGTGACTTGGGAGAAATCATCAACCTCATGCCCATGTCCGTTTTCAAGAAGCTGTGGATTGGAGAAGTAAGGCCTACTTTTGTTACACTTTAGCCGGGTCGACAGATCCATTGCCTACCCAAAAGGGAAGATTGAATATGTATTGATCAAGGTGGACAAATTTATATTCCTTGTGGATTTCATCATCTTGGATTTTGAAGCAGTTAGAGAAGTCCCCATCATCCTAGGGAGACCATTCTTGGCAACAGGGAAGACCCTGATTAATGTGCAAAAAGGAGAACTTACAATGAGAGTTAATGATCAGCAGGTTACATTTAATGTTTTCAATTCCTTGAAGTACCCTGATGAGGGTATGGAAGAATTCTCTCTCATTGAGCCATTTGATGAACCGGTGTAACATCAATTTCTGAAGAACCATACAGACTATGCTACATCATCAGTAGAAGATGAAAATTTCTTTGATGAGGACCTTGACAAGTCCCTGGAGAGCAAGGTTATGCAACATAAGTGGACCAGAAATATGAACCATTGGAGGTAACTAATGATACTTTTAAAGACAATATTCCTTCTAATGTTAAACCCCCATCTCTTGAACTGAAAAACTGCCAAGTCACTTGAAATATGCTTACCTTGGTGATAATGATACTTTGCCTGTTATTATCTCTGCTTCACTAAACTGCCTGGAGGAAGAAAAATTGTTGAAAACTTTGAAAAGACACAAAAAGGCATTAGGTTGCCAGATAGCAGATATAATAGGGATTAGTCCATCAATATGCCTGCACATAATTCTCTTGGAAGAAGGCTCAAAAAATAGTATTGAAAGTCATAGAAGGTTGAATCCAATCATGAAAGAGGTAGTAAAAAAGGAGATCATAAAGTGGCTGGATGCAGGGATTATCTATCCTATTTCTGACAGTGTGTGGGTGAGTCCAAACCAATGTGTGCCTAAGAAGGGAAGTGTGACTCTCATCACCAATAAAAATAATGAAATTATTCCCACAAGAACTTTTACTGGGTGGAGGATTTGCATGAATTACAGGAAGTTGAACAAAGCCACAATAAACGATCATTTCCCCTTGCCTTTCATTGATCAAATGTTGGAGAGACTTGCTGTAACACCCTGTTTTTCGTATGCTTCTTTATTAGTAAATACATGCTTTAATGTGTTTATTTTTTATAAAATCCAGAGGATGATTTTATTTAAAATAAAATCATTTTCTTGTGTTGTTTTACCGTATGAAGTAACAGTAAAATTTTCGGTCGAAAATTCAGACAAAAACTGCTGGGGTTCTCACCGCCAAGATGTTTACTGAGCTAGAGACCAAATTTTAATTCGTGAACGAGATGGTTAGTATTTTTATGATGTTTTGTGTGGGTTTGGAGTTTTTTGAAAAATCTTGTTTGGGGCCAAATCTTAGGGATTTCCCGGGCGAAATCGTCGGGAAATACGATCGGGGAAGTCATCTGATACACAATGGAGCAGAGCATCAACAGGATGAAGAGACATGAAGTGACTTGATGTGAAGGTTATGACACACCTCAAAAGGTGAATCATGACTTTTTTCAATAATCTCACTTTTTCATCTTTCTCTCTCCAATCACATCACATCTCCTTAACTCCTTATCCTCTCTACAAGCAACCCACCTTCTTTCTTCTCTTCTTTCTTCCTCTCTCAAAACCGTGACCTCTCCCTCACTCTCTATAAATACTTTTCATTTCCACACTTCATCACTTTCCTCCATTTCTCACATTTACACTTTACTGCATTTCTTCTTCTTCATCTTCTTCTCTCTTACAAAGTTTACATTTTTATGAAGCTTTTCTCTTAGAGTTCTTCATCCAAGTTGTTCATCTTGTTAAGGGTAATACTTCTATGCAGTTTTTTTTTTCAAAGTTTCATCTTTTATTTCGAAGTTTTCTTCTTATGTCCTTTATGTGATTTTAACTTCTAAAACCTCTCAAAATGGTAGAAAACTCCTTTTGAGTTGAAACCACTTTCTATATTCTTGTTTTTACTCAGACTATCACATAATAAAAGGTTGTGTAAAACAAAGTTTCCTAACCTCTTCTTCCTAAGGAGGCCGAAACCATGTATATGGTTTAGATGAATCTTGTTTCAACTTTTACATGTATGAGTTTGTATTTGAGTTTCATTTCCAAGATGATCATGGACCAAGGCTCCTTTATGTTAAAGGATGCTATGTCTAAGTGATTGGAAAGTTTAAAGATTTTTACCCTATTTTATGTAAAGACCAAAACCAATGAGTTTTAAGGCAATGGTGTTTAAGTTTTGTTTTCCAAAATGATCATGGATTAAGACTCCTTGATATAGAAGGATGCTAAGTCCAAGAGATTGGAAAGTTTGAAGATTTCTAACCCCTATTTCTTGAAAAGACCGAAACCTTAAATGGTTATCACAAAGATGTTGATTTTTGTTTTCCAAAGTGATCATGGACTAAAAAGCTCCTTATGTTAAAGGATGCAATGTCTAAGTGATTGGAAAGTTTAAAATATTTTCTTGCGTTATTTTCCTATGATGGTCGAATGTAACATTTGACCTAGGATGTGTTATTTTATTTTGTTTTCTAAGATGATTATGGATTAAAGCTCCTTCATGTTAAAGGATGCTATGTCCAAAAGATTAGATGGTTTAAAGATCTCTAACCTCACAAACTTGTTAAGGCCGAACCTAAGAGTTCATGGTCTAAGACATTTGATTTTTTTTCCATTTTCTGAAATGATCATGGTTTCAAGCTCCTTACTATGTATGGATGCTAACCTAAAGAGATTGGAAAGTTTAGAAATTCCTAGCTTATTTACATATGCTTGGCCAAAACCCTAAGTCAAGTACTTGGTGGGATTTTTAATTCGACTTTGTTAAAAGATTGTTGTTTATGAACTTCTAGCACTTAAGGATCATAAATCCAAGAGTCGATAAATTTGGAAACCCATAATCCTAGTTTATTGTATGAACCGAACCTATACCTTGTGGTTAGTATTCTCAAGTGATTTTTTAACTCATGATTTTATGTTGGCAACCTTAGACTTCCATCGCCGGAGAAGCCAGGACGTCATTGGAACCTTCTTTTCAAATCCAAAACTCTTAACTCCGACATGAGGTAAGAGGGGATTTCATAAAGATATTCAATAACTGTATGCATGTGTGTAAGTGTTTAACTGGATATTTATATGTTGATTGAGCATACTTGGTTATCTAATGTACTTCAACTGTTATGCTATTATCTGATGTTGAACTGTGTTTGTTCTAAATGTTATAATGCATATCTGTGATGAATTGCTTTCAACTGTGATATTAACATTCAGCTGAGAATATATACTGTTGTTGATTGAAAGTTTGCTAAGCCAGACTTGTGTCTGTGCTCAACTGTTATAAGGATTAAAAACCTCAATAAGCTTTGAAGATGAAGGGATTGGTGTTCTATTCCAAAAGCTCATTTACTTAAATTACTTGTTTTAAATGTTGAAATGGTTTTGGAGAACTATTGTTACACAAGAGAAAAAAATCCTTTTCGAACTATGTGTCTTCAAGTGAAAACTTTAAAGATTATTTGGCAATATCCTAATGGTGATTTTCAAAGATAAAAGTATTTCAAAGATGCTTTATAAAAGATTTTCAAAGAAAAGGTTTTCTCCTAAATGTTTTATAAACTTTCCGATAGCCTGGATAGGTTATCGAGGATTTGGTTTTGAATTTGATTTTCACTGAACGAAAAATAAGTACTTAAGAAAGAGAATCTAGTACGCGAGACGTCGCCTCTAATATTTAGTTTTACGCACGTGATCTTGGATCAGTAGCTTACTTCGGGGCCATGAGTCCTATTCATGATGTTCTGACTCGAGAGTCCAATTCTCGAAATCGAGGACAAGCTGCGTTCGATTTCGTTGTTGTGGACTATGTGTCCTAATCACGTTGTTGTGGACTCGTGTGTCCTAATCATGTTGTTGTGGACTATGTCCTAACCATGTTGTGATGAATGTTGTTAAAGGTGAATGTTGTTTTCTATGACCACAAGCCTAGGACTGGTGCATCGGTCTCGGGTGTTGTGATTGAGCATTCGGGCTGTGTGTCCTATGTTTGAGTTTTCAAGTGATGGGGAAATGATGATTAAGTCGTTAGCTTTGAGCCATGACAACGAAAAATAATGAACACAAAGAAAACCTTTTGAATAAAATATTTTCTCATGTGCATTTCCCCAGAAGACGTGATTTCTTACATATCGAGATACAAGGTGGTATTTGGAGTCACCCATGTGACCGGCTGTAGGCAAACGTGACGTTGCTCGTCCTGAGACCTTAAATGCATGAGGGTATGGATGCAACTGCCCGGTGGGCCAGAGATTGACCAACTCTAATTCTTATCCAGTGTAAAACGGTGTTGATATCTAATGAGATTAAGTTAGAGCCTGATATTGAGGTGCCATGCATATTTTCAAAGATTGACTGTGCGGGTTTGAGACCCTTTGATATAACACTGTTATGTTATGTATATGCATGATTTAACTGCTTATATGATTATGTGATGTATGTATATGGTTGTTGTGGGATATATCTTATGATGGTATCTCACTCTTGCACATCTGTATGTTCTGTTCTTTTCTTCTTGTACCGGGTAAGCGCGTGCTTGTAGATGGATCCGAACCTTCCCTTGGCACAGTCGAGCCCGAGGAGCAAAGTGTTTGATCATGCTGGGGCGGCAGGGAACTGGACTATACATGAGGGTGCGGCATGATCGCGAAATATCGAGGGCCATCCACTACTCGAGACGAATGCTAACGAAGTGCCCATACGAAGGATTCATACCGTTGTGACGAGGACTGCGGCGCTTCCACCTCCATGGTACTACCTTCATACGCTACAAGTCATCGGTCTCCTTCATGAGCATTTTGATCCAGTCGAACCGCTTATGAGAGGATCCAAAGGGAGGAGGATCCCAGGAAGAGCCTCTTGAGGTAATAGAGGTCGAGGACAAGGAGAAGGAGGAGCGCAGTACCATCCGCAGGATCCCGGAGAGGACGACATCCCTATCGATGATGGCGGTGACATTATCAATCCAGCATCTGATATCTTGTCTGGGGGTAGCGCCTGTGGTCACTCTGCATACAGGAGGCATTGGTAGATCGTTCGTCAGCTTTTGGAGTTGTCCCGATAGTCCCTAGGCTTTTAGAGCCATCTTTTGAGTCTTGTACCCAGTTCCCTATCCCGATTTGATGTTTCTTTTTTTACCTGTTTCTTCAGTATTTGTTTTAGTGTATGTTGACCGGTTCGACAAGGCTTGTTTTGTAATCAAACCTAAGATCCCAAGTGGGACAGTTATATTTATATGAATGATGTTTATGTTCATGTTCTGAGTGTTCATCACCTTTTCCTAACTTCTTTTAAACAAAAAAATTTTGAGTACCCTTTTTCAGTAACCCTATATAAAAGGTTATTTTTCCGAGAGCGACCAACATTCTAAATAGGTTTCTTTTCCACAACGGGTAACCATGTGATGCCGGGTTTTAGGGTGTCGCACTTGATGGGAAGGATTATTATTGTTTTCTGGATGGATACTCAGGGTATAACCAGATTACTATAGCACCAGAGGATCAGGAAAAGACAACCTTCACTTGTCCTTATGGCACCTTTGCTTTCAGAAGAATGCCATTCGACCTGTGCAATGCTCCAAAGAACCTTCCAGAGATGTATGATGGCTATTTTATTTGATATGATTGATAAATCAATGGAAGTGTTTATGGATGATTTTTCAGTGTTTGGAGAAACTTTCCAAACCTGCTTGGTGAATCTGGAGCAGATTCTGGACAGATGTGAAGAAACAAGCCTAGTGCTGAATTGGGAGAAGTGACACTTCATGGTGACTGAAGGAATGGTGCTGGGACATAGAATCTCCAGAAATGGCATTCAAGTGGACAAGGCAAAGATTGAAGTTATTGAAAGGCCATTGTGTGAGTTGCTGGAGCATGATAGGACTTTTGAATTTGTAACAGAATGTGTGAAGGCATTTGAACTCATAAATACTGCTATTATCACTGCTCCTATTATTGTTCCACCTGACTGAGAGAAACCTTTTGAGCTTATATGTGAAGCTAGTGAATTATGCAGTAGGAGCTGTTTTGGGACAGAGGTACAACAAAGTGCTGCATCTTGTCTATTATGCTAGCAAGTCCTTAATTGATGCTCAAATCAATTACACTACCATTGAAAAGGAGTCATATGTAGTGTTTGCCTTTGAGAAGTTTAGATCCTATCTTGTTGGAACAAAAGTGGAAGTTTACATAGACCACTCAGCAATTAAATATTTGATTGACAAGAAGGATGCTAAACCAAGGCTGATAAGGTGGGTGCTGCTACTACAATAATTTGATCTGGAAATCAGAGATAAGAAGGGAGTGGAGAACCAAGTGGCTGATCACCTCTCCACTGCCAGAGGATGTTGCAGCATCCAGGGGAATACCCATTGATGAATCCTTCCATGATGAACAACTGCTAGCAATGCAAGATGTTGCTGCACCCTGGTATGTTGATTTGGTCAACTTTCTGGCCAGTGGTGTGGTTCCTTCAGACATGAATTCTTAGCAAAAGAAGAGATTTTTCCATCAAGCCAAACAATAGGTCTAGGATGAACCACACCTTTACAAGATGTGCCCGGACAATCTGAACAGAAGATGTGCTGCGGATGAAGAATTCCATGATATTCTGACTCAGTGCCATGTTAGCAAAGATATGGAGGACATTTTGGTGGAATGAGAATCATGCCAATGTTCTCCAATCAGGGTTTATTCTCGCCTATCCTTTTAAAGATGCACATGAATTTGTTAAACATTGTGATAGATGCCAAAGGGTAGGGAACTTGTCCAATAAATATGAAATGCCTCTCAACACCATTTTGGAAATTGAACTTTTTGATGTGTGGGGTATTGATTTTATGGGACCATTTCCCCCTTCCTTTGGCTATCTTTACGATCGTAATCATGATTATGTGTCTAAATGAGTGGAGGTTGTGGCAACAATAAAAAATGATGCTAGGGTGGTAACAAAGTTTTTACAGAAAAACATCTTTACTAGATTTGGAACCCCTAGAGCAATCATTAGTGATAAAGGAACCCATTTTTACAACCAAGTTTTTTCGAAACTACTTGCAAAATATGGAGTTAATCACAAGGTTGCCACAGCTTATCACCCACAAACTAATGGTCAAGCTGAGTTGTCCAACAGGGAAATCAAAAGGATATTGGAAAAAATGGTCAACACAAGTAAGAAGAATTGGTCCTCACATCCGGATGAAGCTCCGTGGGCTTATAGAACTGCATTCTAGACTCCTTTAGGGATGTCCCCATATAGACCGGTGTATGGGAAATCTTGCCATTTACCCTTAGAGTTGCAGCACAAGGCTTTCTGGGCAGTCAAGAAACTTGAAAATGCAAATGCTTCAAAGATGCGACATTCAAAGTATTTTGATGACGAAGAGGCAAACACATATGACACTCCTATGTAATAATTAGTTATAGTAATATTTGTAAAGGTTTCTCTTTTGATTTAGCTCAAATGACTCAAAATGTGTTTTAAAAAGGATAAAATAAGTTATTCATAAAAGAAAATGTTTGAAATATGTTTTGAAAAGTATTCCATGGTTTAACAAGTTTGAAAAGTGTTTCTAGAACATGTTTAGTGAAGAAAATAATCTATTTTAAGCTTTTAAGAAAAGTAGTCTACTACCTTGAAAAGTAGTCTACTACTTTGTTCTTGAAAAATTCCAGAAACCTTCTTAGAATAAAAGTAATCGACTACTTTGTTCGAAACTTGTTATATTGGCCTCTGATGATCAGAGTAATCGGCTACCAATGTAAGTAATCGACTACTTTGATAATTATGGCACAAAACAGTTGCATTGTTGATCAAAGTAGTCGACTACTTTCAGTTATTTTCAAAACATAATTTCAGATTTAAAACCTATCTTAATTTCTCACTCTTTTTGGCCTATAAATAGGAGGGACTTTGACACGAAAATTAAAAAACTCTTTTCATCTATCGTTATTTCTCTGTCAAAATCACTCAAAACATTTTTTGAGTCATATGCTTTCAATTTGAGAGGAATCATAGAGGTTTCTTAGAAAAAGAACAATACTATAGTGTTAAAAAAAATTGTGTACAAGACAAATGTAATTGTTGTTTCTTTGATTTGGTGAGGCATCCAAATCACATTCAAGGTGGGGAATCATTGAATCTAAGGTGTGGAATCCTTAGAGGTAAGGATTATTTTGAGTGGGGCATCTCAAAATAATCAAAGGTAAAAGGTGGGGTATCCTTTGATTTGTTAATTGTAATCTTGTAAAAAAATTCAAATAGTGGAATCTCTTAAGGGTTCTTGATCCTTTGGTCACCCATGTTATCAAAAATAGTTTTAGAATTAGAATCACTACTAGTGCTAGCCCGAATTTCTCTACGGGCGTGTGTGTGCAGTGTTCTTTCAATTTCAGGATCAAAATCACACAATTCAGGGCAAGTAGACCAAGTAGCCAAACTAATTCAAAACAAAAACGAAAATAAAAGACAAAGAAGAAAAGATGCGAAAATAACAAACAAGAGTCCCCGGCAACGGCGCCAAATTTTGGTCGCTGTCATACCGACGCGCCAAAAATGCGAGCGGTTTATAAAACTGTAGTTTAGGAGCGACAACTCTGGACATCGTCTCACAAGGACTCTTGACTTGCTATTTATCACAAAAATCAGTTTTTTTTGGGGGGGGGGGGGGGGTTGGATTTGAATGCAATTAAGAAAACAAAGCAAAAACAAAGCAATAAAAAAGTGCAGTTTAAAAGATTATCAAATAGTTAAAACGACTAATCCATCGTTTCGATTTCAGACTATCATCCGGCTCATGTAAATTCCAAGCCCTAGCTGCATTCTAATCCCTTCACTTGTAGCAACAATTAACAAACGAAATCGCTTACTACGGATATATGTTCCTATTCCCGAATTAAACAAATGGGGTTAAGCCCTCATGAACTAAACGAACATGAATGAACACACGCGAATTAAACAAACGCGATTCAATATAGGAACATAACATCATCGAATAAATCAACACAACACTATACACTCCTGAATTAAACAAACAGAAATATACAAAGTATTGAAAAGGAAAAGCATACAAAACAGGAATTACAAGAACCTCAAGTGTGATGGAAATCACATTAAAGAGACTAATCATAGAAAATCAGTTCTCCATGGAAAATCGAACACACAAAAAAATACGAAAAACAATGGAGATTCAAAAGTTCCTCCAATCTGTCCGAACAGCAATTTATAATATTCAAATCGAGCCTCCTCGCGAGGCGAATATCATGAAGAGTCTGCGACGCTTGGTCTTCTATGGGCGACATGACGCCAGCGTGGCGAGGAATGGAAGAGTCATGGCTTCTGGTCTTCGCCTCCCGAGGCGAGACATGGATCCACGAGGCTTAGAGAATGGGTTGCATTTCTCCTCGGGAAATGGGCCACTTCTCGTGGTCGCGAGGCGAGGTGTTGTCGGGGGCGAACCGTAGAGGAAGACATTTTTCTTTCTGCTCGGGCCTTCCAGGTTCGCGTGGCGAAGACTCTCATAAGGCTTAACACCTCCCAGACTTGAAATTTCCGATTCTTTATTCCTTAACTACTAAGTTAACTCAAATCAATTAAATAGCCATAAGTGCTTTATTTGACTACAAACTGGCTAAATTAACCTAAAACTACTCAAACGACTCAAAATGTTGCTTAAGGACAATCAAGTCCAATTTGGGTGAAAATGAGATATAATTAGCACAAAACCCTCGGGTCATACTAGCCATAAAACTAGATGAGCCAGAGGCTTATCACTTACCTTTTGGCAAGCATCACATAAGCCTTCCTTTTGAAATTTGATTTTAGGGAGACCTATAACTAAGTCTTTAGGAAATTAGTTTGTTAAGACGTTCCATGTGAGTGTGTGCTACCCTTCTATGCCATAACCAAGCCTCATCATTTTTACTCAACAAACATTTAATATTATTATTGATGTCATCTAGGTCTAGCATATAAATGTTGTTAATTCTTTTCCAACAAATTTAATTTCATTGTCATGCAAACATTCAACCATGCAACATTTACTATCAAACACAACCCTATAACCCTTATCACAAAATTGGCTTATGCTAAGTAAACTATGCTTTAAAACGATCTACTAAAAGCACATTTTCAACGATAGTAAACTCACATCCTATTTAACCAATACCAAGAATTTTACCTCTATTGTTGTTACCATAGGTTACGTGACCACTTTGCTTTGGGGAGAGATTAATGAACTTTGATATCTTTCCGTCATATGCCTTGAGCGCCCGCTATCAAGATACCATTTCTTTCCATGGGTCCCAAGCAATCCCCTACAAAGCAAGTTTAGATCTTAGGTACTCAATCTTTATTGGGTCGTTGAATATTAGTCTTCGGTACCATAATTTTTGGAACTCACATCATCTTAGCTTTTTCAATACCAATTTTTTTGTATCGCGTCTTGAGAAATATAACCATGTTTATAACAATAATGACATGTTACCTTATTTCTAACATCTTTACTAGATGAAACAAATATTGTTGAATGTGTTTTTCTTATCATAGAATTATAACCTAAGTGGTTTTTACAAGATGAATTTTGTTGATTACCAAGCAAGTTATTCAAATACTTATTCCATTTGTAAATTTGCAAAAGTATTTCTCCTTATTCTCCTTTTCAAGATACATGCATTGATCACAATTTGATTAACTAGGCATATCATTTCTAGAACTAGCATGCTTCAAGGTCATAGATTTGATTTCTAATTTCAAGTCATTTATCCCCCTTAGCTAGTTTTATTTTATCATTTTCATGCATAAGATTGTCGACTTTTGTTTAGTTACCTTTCTAGCAAGTTCTATAGATTCCTCATGCATTTCTTCAAAGGCTAATTGCAATTCATCATAAGTGAAAGATAATGCAAATTCATATTCACTTACACTCTTGGTCTTCTTGACTCTGCCATCACAAAGATTGAAGACTTCATCATCTGGTGCTATCCTCCATGTTAACTAGACTCATTATTCCTCGCAATGCTATGTACTTCTCCCGTCTTTTCCTTCTTAGGTCTCTGTCACCTTTATCTTTCTTTTTGGAGAGTAGGACATTCAATTTGATGTGCCCGAGCTCTCCACATTCATAGCATGGGTGTTGATGATGAGGCATCTTCTTTCTAGAGACATTGTTGTAAGATCCCTAGACTCCATGATGGCTAAGATTACCTTGGGTTTGCCATTCTCTACTAAGACATCTAGTTACCTTAGTCACGATCTTCATTAGCAAGTTTCCAAAGCAAGCAATTGATTAACAATAAGTTAAAAAACGATTTTGCGCATCATTGCTGGATTCATCATGTTTCATTGCAAAAAAACTTCGTGTTAATGCATCAAGGTATAATCTTTGATCTTTCACCTCACTTGTTCCTTAAATGGTCACTTGTAAAGTATCCCAAATTTCATTTGAACTCTTGCAATTAGAAATCCAAAGAATTCATCAATTGACAACACCTTGTTTGGGGACAAAGGGACCATTTTCAATAGTATCCCATACAGTCTATGTCCTATTCCTTCCAATAAAAATTTTCATCCTTGCCTTCCTGGTAGGATATCCTTCACCATCAAAGATTGGAGGAGGAAGGGGGGGGGTGGTGAGAAATGTGTTTATGCTTACCTACATTTTCAAACAAATCTTGGAAAGCTATTAAGCCTTATTGAAGACCCCCTAGCTATAGATACCAAAAGTAAAAATATGGCACCTAGGTAGACTAGATTTAATCACTTTCTTGAGACTTTAGTTTCTAAACAAATTGGACAAGAACCACTATGTATGAATGCAAAGTTGTAGTAAAGATGATGATCATTATGTATGAATGCACTCCAATTAAACAGGGAAAAAGAAGATCACATAATGTCAATTTGCTTTTAGAAACCAAAGTTTCGGGAATGCAGTGCACCACACTAGCCAAGTCATGAATGCGGTGCACCACATCGCACCACCAAGGCCAAGCGATGAATATGGTGCA
>CM061069.1:9479629-9509253 GCA_030762895.1 Sophora flavescens | reverse complement strand
TGCACCAAATTCATGGTTTGGCTTTCTGGCAGATGCACCGCATTCCCGACTTGGCTCGTCCTCGTGCACCGCGATTCGACCTGGCTCCGGTGTGGTGGGTCAGGTGCACCATATTCATCGCTTGGCCTTGCAGGTGCGATGTGGTGCACTGCATTCATGACTTGGCTAGGTGTGGTGCACCGCATTCCCGAAACTTTGGTTTCTTAAAAACAAATTGGACATTATGTGATCTTCTTTTTCCCTGTTTTTAATTGAGTGCATTCATACATAATCATCATCATCTTCTACTCAACTTCTTTGCATTCATACATAGTGGTTCTTGTCCAATTTGTTTTTTAAGAAACCAAAGTTTCAAGAAAGTGATTAAATCTCAATCCCCCCGAGGTGCCATATTTTTTAACAGTTGGTATCTATAGCTAGGGTCTTGAATAAGGCTTAATAGCTTTCAAGATTTATTTTGAAAATGTAGGAAGCATAAACACATTTCTACCACTTCTCCTCCAATCTTTGATGGTGAAGGATATCCTTATTGGAAGGCAAGGATGAAAATTTTTATTGAAGGAATAGACATAGACTTATGGGATACTATTGAAAATGGTCCCTTTGTCCCTAAACAAGGTGTTGTCAACTGATGAATTCTTTCGCATTTCTAATTGCAAGAGTGCAAATGAAATTTGGGATACTTTACAAGTGACCCATGAAGGAACAAGTGAGGTGAAAAGATCAAAGATTAATACCTTGATGCATTAATATGAGTTTTTTATAATGAAACATGATGAATCCATAAATGATGTGCAAAATCGTTTTCAACTTATTGTTAATCAATTGCTTTCTTTTGAGAAAACTTTCACTAATGAAGATCTTGTGACTAAGGTACCTAGATGTCTTAGTAGAGAATGGCAACCCAAGGTAACAGCCATCATGGAGTCTAGGGATCTTATAACAATGTCTCTAGCAAGAAAGATGCCTCATCATCAACACCTCTATGCTATGAATGTGGAAAGCTCGGGCACATCAAATTCGAATGTCCTACTCTCCAAAAGAAAGATAAAGGTGACAAGAGACCTAAGAAGGAAAAGAAGGGGAGAAGGGCATACATAGCATGAGAAGACAACGATCTAAGTTCATCAAGTGGTGATAGCACGGATGATGAAGTCTTCAATCTTTGCTTGATGGCAAGTCAAAAAGAAGACCAAGAGGTAAGTGAATATGAATTTGCATTATCTTTCACTTATGATGAATTGCAATTAGCCTTTGAAGAATTGCATGAGGAATCTATAGAACTTGCTAGAAAGGTAACTAAACAAAAGTCAACAATCTCTATGCATGAAAATGATAAAATAAAACTAGCTAAGGAGATAAATGACTTGAAATTAGAAATCAAATCTATGACCTTGAAGCATGCTAGTTCTAGAAATGATATGCCTAGTTCATCAAATTGTGATCAATGCATGTATCTTGAAAAGGAGAATAAGGACCTAAAGAATACTCTTGCTAAATTTACAAATGGAATAAGTAATTTGAATAACTTGCTTGGTAATCAACAATCTCATTTTGTAAAAACCGGCTTAGGTTATAATTCTTATGATAAGAAAGAAACACATTCAACAATATTTGTTTCATCTAGTAAAGATGTTAGAAATAAAGTAACATGTCATTATTGTTGTAAACATGGTCATATTTCTCAAAGATGCTATATTAAAAAAATTGGTCTTGAAAAAGCTAAGATGATGTGAGTTCCAAAAATTATGGTACCGAAGACTAATATTCAACGACCCAATAAAGATTGAGTACCTAAGATCTAAACTTGCTTTGTAGGATTGCTTGAGGACCCATGGAAAGAAATGGTATCTTGATAGCAGGCGCTCCAGGCATATGACGGGAAACATATCAAAGTTCATTAATCTCTCCCCAAAGCAAAGTGGTCACGTAACCTATGGCAACAACAATAGAGGTAAAATTCTTGGTATTGGTTAAATAGGATATGAGTCTACTATCATTGAAAATGTGCTTTTAGTAGATCGTTTAAAGCATAGTTTACTTAGCATAAGCCAATTTTGTGATAAGGGTTATAGGGTTGTGTTTGATAGTAAATGTTGCATGGTTGAATGTTTGCATGACAATGAAATTAAATTTGTTGGAAAAAGAATTAACAACATTTATATGCTAGACCTAGATTACATCAATAATAATATTAAATGTTTGTTGAGTAAAAATGATGAGGCTTGGTTATGGCATAGAAGGGTAGCACACACTCACATGGAACGTCTTAACAAACTAATTTCTAAAGACTTAGTTATAGGTCTCCCTAAAATCAAATTTCAAAAGGAAGGCTTATGTGATGCTTGCCAAAAAGGTAAGTGATAAGCCTCTGGCTCATCTAGTTTTATGGCTAGTATGACCAGGGTTTTGTGCTAATTATATCTCATTTTCACCCAAATTAGACTTGATTGTCCTTAAGCAACATTTTGAGTCGTTTGAGTAGTTTTAGGTTAATTTAGCCAGTTTGTAGTCAAATAAAGCACTTATGGCTATTTAATTGATTTCAGGTTAACTTAGTAGTTAAGGGAATAAAGAATCAGGGAAATTTCAAGTCTGGAGGTGTTCACCTTGCGAGAGTCTTCTCGCCACGCGAACCTGAAAGCCAACTGAACAGCAAAAATGTCATCCTCTCTGGTTCGCCCCGCGAACAACACCTCGCCTCGCGACTCCGATGGATCGTTCCGCAGAAATGCCATCCATTCTCTGTCGCCTCGCGGATCCATGTCTCGCCTCGGGAGACTGAAGACCAGAAGCCATGACTCTTCCATTCCTCGCCACGCGAGCAGTACTTCGCCCCGCGAGAAGACCAAACGTCGCAGACTCTTCATGATATTCGCCTCGCGAGTGGGCTCAGTTTCTGAATATTATAAATTGCTGTTCTGGACAGATTGGAGGAACTTTTGATTCTCCATTGTTTTTCCGTATTTTTTGTGTGTTTCGATTTTCCATGGAGAACTGATTTTCTATGATTAGTCTACTGTAATTGATTTCCATCACACTTGAGGTTCTTGTAATTCATGTTTTGTATGCTTTTCCCTTTTCAATACTACGCTATATATTTCTGTTTGTTTAATTCAGGAGTGTATAGTGTTGTGTTGATTTATTTCGGTGATGTTATGTTCCTATATTGAATCGCGTTTGTTTAATTCGCGTGTGTTCATTCATGTTCGTTTAGTTCATGAGGGCTTAACCCCATTTGTTTAATTCGGGAATAGGAACATATATCCGTAGTAGCGATTTCGTTTGTTAATTGTTGCTACAACCGAAAGGGGATTAGAATCTGCTTAGGGCTTGGAATTTACATGAACCGATGATAGTTAGGAAATCGAGAACAGTAGATTAATCGTTTTAGCTATTTGATAATCTTTTAAACTGCTCTGTTTTATTGCTCTGTTATTGCTTTGTTTTCTTAATTGCATTCAAATCCAAGCCCCCCCAAAAAAAAAAAACTGATTTTTGTGATAAATAGCAAGTCAAGAGTCCTTGTGAGACGATATCCGAGTTGTCGCTCCTAAACTACAGTTTTATAAACCGCTCGCTTTTTGGCGCGTGCGCGACAGCGCGACCAAAATTTGGCGCCGTTGCCGGGGACTCTTGTTTGTTATTTTCGCATCTTTTCTTCTTTGTCTTTTATTTTCGTTTTTGTTTTGAATTAGTTTGGCTACTTGGTCTACTTGCCCTGAATTGTGTGATTTTGATCCTGAAATTGAAAGAACACTGCACACACGCCGTAGAGAAATTCGGGCTAGCACTAGTAGTGATTCTAATTCTAAAACTGTTTTTGATAACATGGGTGACCAAAGGATCAAGAACCCTCAAGAACCCTTAAGAGATTCCACTATTTGAATTTTTTTTACAAGATTACAATTAACAAATCAAAAGGATACCCCACCTTTTACCTTTGATTATTTTGAGATGCCCCACTCAAAATAATCCTTACCTCCTAAGGATTCCACACCTTAGATTCAATGATTCCCCACCTTGAATGTGATTTGGATGCCTCACCAAATCAAAGAAACAACAATTACATTTGTCTTGTACACAATTTTTTTTTAACACTATAGTATTGTTCTTTTTCTAAGAAACCTCTATGATTCCTCTCAAATTGAAAGCATATGACTCAAAAAATGTTTTTGAGTGATTTTGACAGAGTAACGATAGATGAAAAGAGTTTTTTAATTTTCGTGTCAAAGTCCCTCCTATTTATAGGCCAAAAAGAGTGAGAAATTAAGATAGGTTTTAAATCTGAAATTATGTTTTGAAAATAACTGAAAGTAGTCGACTACTTTGATCAACAATGCAACTGTTTTGTGCCATAATTATCAAAGTAGTCGATTACTTACATTGGTAGCCGATTACTCTGATCATCAGAGGCCAATATAACAAGTTTCGAACAAAGTAGTCGATTACTTTTATTCTAAGAAGGTTTCTGGAATTTTTCAAGAACAAAGTAGTAGACTACTTTTCAAGGTAGTAGACTACTTTTCTTAAAAGCTTAAAATAGATTATTTTCTTCACTAAACATGTTCTAGAAACACTTTTCAAACTTGTTAAACCATGGAATACTTTTCAAAACATATTTCAAACATTTTCTTTTATGAATAACTTATTTTATCCTTTTTAAAACACATTTTGAGTCATTTGAGCTAAATCAAAAGAGAAACCTTTACAAATATTACTATAACTAATTATTACATAGGAGTGTCATATGTGTTTGCCTCTTCGTCATCAAAATACTTTGAATGTCGCATCTTTGAAGCATTTGCATTTTCAAGTTTCTTGACTGCCCAGAAAGCCTTGTGCTGCAACTCTAAGGGTAAATGGCAAGATTTCCCATACACCGGTCTATATGGGGACATCCCCAAAGGAGTCTAGAATGCAATTCTATAAGCCCACGGAGCTTCATCCGGATGTGAGGACCAATTCTTCTTACTTGTGTTGACCATTTTTTCCAATATCCTTTTGATTTCCCTGTTGGACAACTCAGCTTGACCATTAGTTTGTGGGTGATAAGCTGTGGCAACCTTGTGATTAACTCCATATTTTGCAAGTAGTTTCGAAAAAACTTGGTTGTAAAAATGAGTTCCTTTATCACTAATGATTGCTCTAGGGGTTCCAAATCTAGTAAAGATGTTTTTCTGTAAAAACATTGTTACCACCCTAGTATCATTTTTTATTGTTGCCACAACCTCCACTCATTTAGACACATAATCAACAGTTACCAGAATGTAAAGATAGCCAAAGGAAGGGGGAAATGGTCCCATAAAATCAATACCCCACATATCAAAAAGTTCAATTTCCAAAATGGTGTTGAGAGGCATTTCATATTTATTGGACAAGTTCCCTACCCTTTGGCATCTATCACAATGTTTAACAAATTCATGTGCATCTTTAAAAAGGATAGGCGAGAATAAACCTGATTGGAGAACATTGGCAACAGTTCTCATTCCACCAAAATGTCCTCCATATGCTGCAGCATGGCACTGAGTCAGAATATCATGGAATTCTTCATCCGCAGCACATCTTCTGTTCAGATTGTCCGGGCACATCTTGTAAAGGCGTGGTTCATCCTAGACCTATTGTTTGGCTTGATGGAAAAATCTCTTCTTTTGCTGAGAATTCATGTCTGAAGGAACCACACCACTGGCCAGAAAGTTGACCAAATCAACATACCAGGGTGCAGCAACATCTTGCATTGCTAGCAGTTGTTCATCATGGAAGGATTCATCAATGGGTATTCCCCTGGATGCTGCAACATCCTCTGGCAGTGGAGAGGTGATCAGCCACTTGGTTCTCCACTCCCTTCTTATCTCTGATTTCCAGATCAAATTATTGTAGTAGCAGCACCCACCTTATCAGCCTTGGTTTAGCATCCTTCTTGTCAATCAAATATTTAATTGCTGAGTGGTCTGTGTAAACTTCCACTTTTGTTCCAACAAGATAGGATCTAAACTTCTCAAAGGCAAACACTACAGCCAACAGCTCCTTTTCAATGGTAGTGTAATTGATTTGAGCATCAATTAAGGACTTGCTAGCATAATAGACAAGATGCAGCACTTTGTTGTACCTCTGTCCCAAAACAGCTCCTACTGCATAATCACTAGCTTCACATATAAGCTCAAAAGGTTTGTCTCAGTCAGGTGGAACAATAATAGGAGCAGTGATAATAGCAGTATTTATGAGTTCAAATGCCTTCACACATTCTGTTACAAATTCAAAAGTCCTATCATGCTCCAGCAACTGACACAATGGCCTTTCAATAACTTCAATCTTTGCCTTGTCCACTTGAATGCCATTTCTGGAGATTCTATGTCCCAGCACCATTCCTTCAGTCACCATGAAGTGTCACTTCTCCCAATTCAGCACTAGGCTTGTTTCTTCACATCTGTCCAGAATCTGCTCCAGATTCACCAAGCAGGTTTGGAAAGTTTCTCCAAACACTGAAAAATCATCCATAAACACTTCCATTGATTTATCAATCATATCAAATAAAATAGCCATCATACATCTCTGGAAGGTTACTGGAGCATTGCACAGGTCGAATGGCATTCTTCTGAAAGCAAAGGTGCCATAAGGACAAGTGAAGGTTGTCTTTTCCTGATCCTCTGGTGCTATAGTAATCTGGTTATACCCTGAGTATCCATCCAGAAAACAATAATAATCCTTCCAATCAAGTGCGACACCCTAAAACCCGGCATCACATGGTTACCCGTTGTGGAAAAGAAACCTATTTAGAATGTTGGTCGCTCTCGGAAAAATAACCTTTTATATAGGGTTACTGAAAAAGGGTACTCAAAATTTTTTTTGTTTAAAAGAAGTTAGGAAAAGGTGATGAACACTCAGAACATGAACATAAACATCATTCATATAAACATAACTGTCCCACTTGGGATCTTAGGTTTGATTACAAAACAAGCCTTGTCGAACCGGTCAACATACACTAAAACAAATACTGAAGAAACAGGTAAAAAAAGAAACATCAAATCGGGATAGGGAACTGGGTACAAGACTCAAAAGATGGCTCTAAAAGCCTAGGGACTATCGGGACAACTCCAAAAGCTGACGAACGATCTACCAATGCCTCCTGTATGCAGAGTGACCACAGGCGCTACCCCCAGACAAGATATCAGATGCTGGATTGATAATGTCACCGCCATCATCGATAGGGATGTCGTCCTCTCCGGGATCCTGCGGATGGTACTCTGGCTCCTCCTTCTCCTTGTCCTCGACCTCTATTACCTCAAGAGGCTCTTCCTCGGGATCCTCCTCCACTGGATCCTCCGCAAGCGGTTCGACTGGATCAAAATGCTCAAGAAGGAGACCGATGACTTGTAGCGTATGAAGGTAGTACCATGGAGGTGGAAGCGCCGCAGTCCTCGTCACAACGGTATGAATCCTTCGTATGGGCACTTCGTTAGCATTCGTCTCGATAGTCGTGACTGGCCCTCGAAATTTCGCAGTCGTCGCACCCTCATGTATAGTCCAGTTCCCTGCCGCCCCAGCATGATCAAACACTTTGCTCCTCGGGCTCGACTGTGCCAAGGGAACGTTCGGATCCATCTACAAGCACGCGCTTACCCGGTACAAGAAGAAAAGAACAGAACATACAGATGTGCAAGAGTGAGATACCATCATAAGATATATCCCACAACAACCATATACATACATCACATAATCATATAAGCAGTTAAATCATGCATATACATAACATAACAGTGTTATATCAAAGGGTCTCAAACCCGCACAGTCAATCTTTGAAAATATGCATGGCACCTCAATATCAGGCTCTAACTTAATCTCATTAGATATCAACACCGTTTTACACTGGATAAGAATTAGAGTTGGTCAATCTCTGGCCCACCGGGCAGTTGCATCCATACCCTCATGCATTTAAGGTCTCAGGACGAGCAACGTCACATGTGCCTCTGAACCGGTCACATGGACTGACTCCAAATACCACCTTGTATCTGATATGTAAGAAATCACGTCTTCCTGGGGAAATGTACATGAGAAAATATTTTATTCAAAAGGTTTTCTTTGTGTTCATTATTTTTCGTTGTCGCAGCTCAAAGCTAACGACTTAATCATCATTTCCCCATCACTTGAAAACTCAAACATAGGACACACAGCCCGAATGCTCAATCACAACACCCGAGACCGATGCACCAGTCCTAGGCTTGTGGTCATAGAAAACAACATTCACCTTTAACAACATTCATCACAACATGGTTAGGACATAGTCCACAACAACATGATTAGGACACACAGTCCACAACAACGTGATTAGGACACATAGTCCACAACAACGAAATCAGAACGCACTGTCCTCGATTTCGAGAATTGGACTCTCAGTCCAGAACATCATGAATAGGACTCATGGCCCCGAATTAACACTGATCCAAGATCACGTGCGTAAAACTAAATATTAGAGGCGACGTCTCGCGTACTAGATTCTCTTTCTTAAGTACTTATTTTTCGTTCAGTGAAAATCAAATTCAAAACCGAATCCTCGATAACCTATCCAGGCTATCGGAAAGTTTATAAAACATTTAGGAGAAAACCTTTTCTTTGAAAATCTTTTATATAGCATCTTTGAAATACTTTTATCTTTGAAAATCACCATTAGGATATTGCCAAATAATCTTTAAAGTTTTCACTTGAAGACACGTAGTTCGAAAAGGATTCTTTTCTCTTGTGTAACAATAGTTCTCCAAAACCATTTCAACATTTAAAACAAGTAATTTAAGTAAATGAGCTTTTGGAATAGAACACCAATCCCTTCATCTTCAAAGCTTATTGAGGTTTTTAATCCTTATAACAGTTGAGCACAAACACAAGTCTGGCTTAGCAAACTTTCAATCAACAACAGTATATATTCTCAACTGAATGTTAATATCACAGTTGAAAGCAATTCATCACAGATATGCATTATAACATTTAGAACAAACACAGTTCAACATCAGATAATAGCATAACAGTTCAAGTACATTAGATAACCAAGTATGCTCAATCAACATATAAATATCCAGTTAAACACTTACACACATGCATACAGTTATTGAATATCTTTATGAAATCCCCTCTTACCTCATGTCGGAGTTAAGAGTTTTGGATTTGAAAAGAAGGTTCACGAACGTCCTGGCTTCTCCGGCGATGGAAGTCTAAGGTTGCCAACATAAAATCATGAGTTAAAAAAATCACTTGAGAATACTAACCACAAGGTATAGGTTCGGTTCATACAATAAACTAGGATTATGGGTTTCCGAAATTTATGCGACTCTTGGATTTATGATCCTTAAGTGCTAGAAGTTCATAAACAACAATCTTTTAACAAAGTCGAATTAAAAATCCCACCAAGTACTTGACTTAGGGTTTTGGCCAAGCATATGTAAATAAGCTAGGAATTTCTAAACTTTCCAATCTCTTTAGGTTAGCATCCATACATAGTAAGGAGCTTGAAACCATGATCATTTCAGAAAATGGAAAAAAATCAAATGTCTTAGACCATGAACTCTTAGGTTCGGCCTTAACAAGTTTGTGAGGTTAGAGATCTTTAAACCATCTAATCTTTTGGACATAGCATCCTTTAACATGAAGGAGCTTTAATCCATAATCATCTTAGAAAACAAAATAAAATAACACATCCTAGGTCAAATGTTACATTCGACCATCATAGGAAAATAACGCAAGAAAATATTTTAAACTTTCCAATCACTTAGACATTGCATCCTTTAACATAAGGAGCTTTTTAGTCCATGATCACTTTGGAAAACAAAACTCAACATCTTTGTGATAACCATTTAAGGTTTCGGTCTTTTCAAGAAATAGGGGTTAGAAATCTTCAAACTTTCCAATCTCTTGGACTTAGCATCCTTCTATATCAAGGAGTCTTAATCCATGATCATTTTGGAAAACAAAACTTAAACACCATTGCCTTAAAACTCATTGGTTTTGGTCTTTACATAAAATAGGGTAAAAATCTTTAAACTTTCCAATCACTTAGACATAGCATCCTTTAACATAAAGGAGCCTTGGTCCATGATCATCTTGGAAATGAAACTCAAATACAAACTCATACATGTAAAAGTTGAAACAAGATTCATCTAAACCATATACATGGTTTCGGCCTACTTAGGAAGAAGAGGTTAGGAAACTTTGTTTTACACAACCTTTTATTATGTGATAGTCTGAGTAAAAACAAGAATATAGAAAGTGGTTTCAACTCAAAAGGAGTTTTCTACCATTTTGAGAGGTTTTAGAAGTTAAAATCACATAAAGGACATAAGAAGAAAACTTCGAAATAAAAGATGAAACTTTGAAAAAAAAACTGCATAGAAGTATTACCCTTAACAAGATGAACAACTTGGATGAAGAACTCTAAGAGAAAAGCTTGATAAAAATGTAAACTTTGTAAGAGAGAAGAAGATGAAGAAGAAGAAATGCAGTAAAGTGTAAATGTGAGAAATGGAGGAAAGTGATGAAGTGTGGAAATGAAAAGTATTTATAGAGAGTGAGGGAGAGGTCACGGTTTTGAGAGAGGAAGAAAGAAGAGAAGAAAGAAGGTGGGTTGCTTGTAGAGAGGATAAGGAGTTAAGGAGATGTGATGTGATTGCAGAGAGAAAGATGAAAAAGTGAGATTATTGAAAAAAGTCATGATTCACCTTTTGAGGTGTGTCATAACCTTCACATCAAGTCACTTCATGTCTCTTCATCCTGTTGATGCTCTGCTCCATTGTGTATCAGATGACTTCCCCGATCGTATTTCCCGACGATTTCGCCCGGGAAATCCCTAAGATTTGGCCCCAAACAAGATTTTTCAAAAAACTCCAAACCCACACAAAACATCATAAAAATACTAACCATCTCGTTCACGAATTAAAATTTGGTCTCTAGCTCAGTAAACTTGTACTGGCAGTGAGAACCCAGGCCGGTTTTTGTCTGAATTTTCGACCGAAAATTTTACTGTTACTTCATACGGTAAAACAACACAAGAAAATGATTTTATTTTAAATAAAATCATCCTCTGGATTTTATAAAAAATAAACACATTAAAGCATATATTTACTAATAAAGAAGCATACGAAAAACAGGGTGTTACAGCAAGTCTCTCCAACATTTGATCAATGAAAGGCAAGGGGAAATGATCGTTTCTTGTGGCTTTGTTCAACTTCCTGTAATTCATGCAAATCCTCCACCCAGTAAAAGTTCTTGTGGGAATAATTTCATTATTTTTATTGGTGATGAGAGTCACACTTCCCTTCTTAGGCACACATTGGTTTGGACTCACCCACACACTGTCAGAAATAGGATAGATAATCCCTGCATCCAGCCACTTTATGATCTCCTTTTTTACTACCTCTTTCATGATTGGATTCAACCTTCTATGACTTTCAATACTATTTTTTGAGCCTTCTTCCAAGAGAATTATGTGCAGGCATATTGATGGACTAATCCCTATTATATCTGCTATCTGGCAACCTAATGCCTTTTTGTGTCTTTTCAAAGTTTTCAACAATTTTTCTTCCTCCAGGCAGTTCAGTGAAGCAGAGATAATAACAGGCAAAGTATCATTATCACCAAGGTAAGCATATTTCAAGTGACTTGGCAGTTTTTCAGTTCAAGAGATGGGGGTTTAACATTAGAAGGAATATTGTCTTTAAAAGTATCATTAGTTACCTCCAATGGTTCATATTTCTGGTCCACTTATGTTGCATAACCTTACTCTCCAGGGACTTGTCAAGGTCCTCATCAAAGAAATTTTCATCTTCTACTGATGCTGTAGCATAGTCTGTATGGTTCTTCAGAAATTGATGTTACACCGGTTCATCAAATGGCTCAATGAGAGAGAATTCTTCCATACCCTCATCAGGGTACTTCAAGGAATTGAAAACATTAAATGTAACCTGCTGATCATTAACTCTCATTGTAAGTTCTCCTTTTTGCACATTAATCAGGGTCTTCCCTGTTGCCAAGAATGGTCTCCCTAGGATGATGGGGACTTCTCTAACTGCTTCAAAATCCAAGATGATGAAATCCACAAGGAATATAAATTTGTCCACCTTGATCAATACATATTCAATCTTCCCTTTTGGGTAGGCAATGGATCTGTCAGCCAGCTAAAGTGTAACAAAAGTAGGCCTTACTTCTCCAATCCACAGCTTCTTGAAAACGGACATGGGCATGAGGTTGATGATTTCTCCCAAGTCACATAAGGCTTTACCACAATATGTTTCTCCAATGGAACAGGGTATGGTGAAACTTCCGGGATCTTTCATTTTGCTAGGCACTTTATTCTGCAACATCATACTGTATTCTTCAGTCATAGCCACAGTTTCAAATTCTCCCAATCTTCTCTTCTTAGTGAGCACATCTTTCATGAACTTTGTGTAATTGGGCATCTGTTGCAGAGCTTCTACCAAGGGTATGTAGATATGAAGCTGCTTCAGTACATTCAGAAACTTGTTGAATTGTTTCTTTTGGTGAGCTTTCTTTAATCTCTGAGGAAAAGGTGGAGGAGGCCTTTCTGGAATCAATTTGGGCACAACAGGGTTTGCTGCAGCATTAGGTACCTTCTCAACTACTGCAGGTTGTTCTTTTGCTACATCTTCGTTTGAGTTTTCCTTCTCAGATTCTTAATTATCCACCTTATGTTTCTTCTATGGTTCTACAATAAGTTGATTGCATTGGCCAACTTGAGTCTCTAAGTTTCTCATTCCAGCCTTGGTTTCTGTCATGAATGCCTTTAGTACAGCTTCCAACGATGAGTCTGTAGTTTTCTACTGGAATTGGGGTTGCTGCTGCCTAGGCTGTTGTTGCAGATTGTAACCAGAAGGTGGGTTCAGATTGTTACTGTAGTTGGAATACCTCAGATTTGGATGTTGAGATTGCTGCCAACCTGTTTTGGCAAATGAACTATTACCTCTGTAATTGTTGTTTCCCACATAGTTGACTGCAGCAGGGTTTGCAGAGCAATTCTCAAACAAATGATCTCCTCCACAATATACACATGATATAGTGTAACATCCCTGGCTGCTTTATGGATTGACGACTGTCCCCACAAACCAACACAAGTCTTTTCAGCATGCTTTGTCCTCACTCACACGCTTCCCGGGAAAACTTCCCAGGAGGTCACCCATCCCAGAATTGCTCCAAGTCAAGCTCGCTTAACTGTGGAGTTCTTAAGTGATGGCCTGCCGAAAAGAAGATGCATCTTGTTTTAGGGAGCCCGTCACTTAAGAACTCCACAGTTAAGCGTGCTTGACTTGGAGCAATTCTGGGATGGGTGACCTCCTGGGAAGTTTCCCCAGGAAGCATGTGAGTGAGGACAAAGCACGCTGAAAAGACCCGTGTTGGTTTGTGGGGACTGTCGTCAATCCATAAAGCAGCCAGGGATGTTACAAATGGTATCAGAGCGACACCTCTCCTAGTACGGTGTGGTTCGGGGATGAACCAAAGCGGAAGCTGGTGGGCATGTAACACCCGGGTGCCGACGAGGGCGGGGAGTGGTCACCGGTGCAAGAAGGCACGGACAAGGAGCGGCTCCTGGCAGGCTTCTAGACGGAGGGATACATGAATGAACCGATTACACACCCAAATGAGAGGGATCCTGAGACTGTGTAGGTGTGGGACTATACAGTTGTGGAAGGCTTATATGAATTGATTGGTACTACCTATACTAACAAGATGCATCTTCTTTTAGGGAGTCCATCACTTAAGAACTCCACAGTTAAGCGTGCTTGACTTGGAACAATTCTGGGATGGGTGACCTTCTAGGAAGTTTTCCCAGGAAGCATGTGAGTGAGGACAAAGCACGCTGAAAAGACCCGTGTTGGTTTGTGGGGACAGTCGTCAATCCATAAAGCATCCAGGGATGCTACATATAGCATCTGCCTTGTAGATTTGTTCATTCACCATTTCTTCAGTCATTATAGGTGGTGCATATGAATTTCCTTGATTTGCCATGATCAACCCCCTAACCATATTAGTTAAGGAAGTCATTTGAGCTAATAGTGCAGACATTTCACTCAATTCATAAGATCCTACTGCAGCATTGGTTTTCCCATAAACTTGTCTTGCTGTTGGCCACTGATAACTGTTAGCTGCTATCCCTTCTATAAGAGCATGAGCTTCATTGTAAGATTTGGTGAGAAGACTGCCTCCAGCTGAGGCATCCAGCATCATTCTTGAGCTAGGTAAAATACCATTGTAGAAGTGCTCCATCTGAATACAGAATGGAATGCCATGGTGGGGGCACTTCTTAATGAGTTGTTTAAATCTCTCCCATGCTTCAAATAATGGTTCATCATCGTGCTGCCTGAATGAAGTGATATCAGTTCTCATCTTTGCATTCATAGTTGGTGGGAAGAACTTGGTTAAGAACTTTAATTTTCAGAAAGCTTGTTCCAAGTATCAATTGAGTTTGCATCCAAGGAATTCAGCCAGTTCTTAGCACTTCCTCCCAAAGAGAATGGAAATAGTCTCAGTCTGAATGCATCATCAGTGACTCTTGGGGTCTTGAAATTGCTTGCTACATCCAAAAACTGTTTGAGATGCAGGTGAGGGTCCTCTGTTGCAGCTCCATTAAATTGGCCAATTGTTTGCAACATTTGGAACATCACTGACTTGAACTCAAACTGAGGTGCAGTGATGGGAGTCCTCACTATCCCAGTGTTCATAGCTTCAGGGTCAAACACATCATACCCCATGATAGCACAATTTTTGTCATTAGCCATAGCCATGCTGTCTTGTGGTGCTTCTTCAGCCATTTCTGATTCAGCAGCGGACAATGCTTCAGCAGAATTAGGTGTGGAGTTGGTTGGAGTATTCGAACCAACTCAGGTATAGGATGAGATGTTTGACCTCATCTAAGACTTTTGAATGTCCTTTCTATCTCTGGGTCAAATCTGTAGTTAGGTGACAAGAACCTGTGCATACAGTTTCAGTACCCTATGTTACAGCAAACCACCCGGAGTGTTAGAACCTCTAACTATAGAACTAATAATCTAAAACTAAATATTAACACCAATACAATCCCCGACAATGGTGCCAAAAACTTGTTGCCTTAAAAATAGATGTCTTTAAGGTTGTGCAAGTATACACAAATGCCTCAAATAATATAGAACTTTAGTTCAGATATCGTTCCCACAGGGATTATAATGATGTAAGTGGCTCCACTTCAGATTATATATTCTAATAGTTAGGATTAGTAACCAAAAACATAGTAGATGTGCAATGAAAGGGAAATAAAGGTTTATAGTGAAAACAGCAATGTTCAGAAAACAGAGAAGAGATTAAGTAGTCAAATATGGATAAAAACAGCTTTAGGTATGCTACAACATAAATCCTGCTTCGCCTAGGTTATGCTCTGACTATGCTCTAGGATCTAGCTCCAGGAAATTAAAGTTTGTTTTCCAACAATACAGGGTCAGGTTCATTAACTTTGTTCTATTCCGAGATTCATATTAATTACACCCCCCTCAAAGTTATGCTCGTTCCAGTTAGCTTTGGGACATGAGTAGCTATTCCTAGCCTGCTCAACATCAATTAATTTTCCAATTAATGACTTAACCCCTATCTTTTATCAAGTTCCCAGTTACTTAGTTTTTCCAAATTAAGCAATCTAGATATTCAATCAAGTTGATCACTCTTAATCAAACAACATTAAATGCGTGATAAAAGAAGATGCAAAACATAATGAGAGTTTAAAGAGTTTAGCTCATAATGAGCTTACAAAGAACAAATAAAAGAAAAGAGCAAGAAACCATTACAATGGAAGAAGAAATGCAAAACACAAAGAATGGCTAAAGGAGGAAGAAACGAGCGCATCTCTCAAGACAAGTCAAGACAATGTGTAATAAATTGTTCAAGTATATCTCACTAGGGTTTGCTAAATGTTTTTATAGTGCACAAAACCCTAGTCTCTTTCATTCCATTTTGGGCCAACAACCAAAAGATTTAATAGAATAACCCTAGCCCAAATTCCTAAAGACGTGGGGCAGCTGATCCTAGGCACGTGTGCTTCCTTAAAAGTGACAGCGCCAGTGCCCTTGAGGAGAGAGGAAAGGTATCCTTGTCATCTTTTGTCCTTTAGTGCAGTACTACTGGAAAGTAGCCCTTGCTGCAACAACCAAGTTCTTATATCCCAATGCTTCAGTCATGCTCCAGCAAGCTTTCTGCGTACAAAGACACAGTTTTTAGACAATGATAGAGCAATCAAGAGGAAATGGCTAATATTCACTAAAATTAACACAAATATTTACAAACTAATATTTTATAATAAAAACAAGACCTAAAACATTAAGGATAAGAAAAAGTCATTGTAAAAAGGATCTAAATAACTCTTCATTCAAAGAGTTATCGGCTTGTGGACCCAGTTACCCTTTTTGTTGTATATACGAGTCCAGTATCTGTGTATGTGAGGCTTGGAGATAGTCCTCATTTTTAGTTTGTACGGACTTTTACTCTCGGTCAGACCTTCCCTTTTCCAGTCTTTTTTTGTCCTCCGCCCATGCCACCGCCATATCCTTGGGAAACTCCTTATACAGAGTTGATGGTTCCAGCACCAGTGGTTCCCATAGATCATGTTCGCCATTGCGCTCATTATCGGCGATGGTTTCAGAATCCTCGTCATGGTAGTATCTCTGGGAGTAGTGGAGCAACAACATCTAGACCATCAGTGAGACGACAGCAGCAGGTTGATAGGGTTAATAGAGGTCAGTGTGTGGTATATACATAGGTTGTGATCGTGAGCCCATTTTTGTTATATTTTTTAGAGAGGGCTGGGTGTGAGGAGAGATGGTAAGGGTTGTGTCTTTTACCTTTGATCTTTTATGTATTTTCCTATTTATACACAGTAATTGTTTTGTGTTATATATTTATATATAAATATGGAGTGTGATCTCATGTTCATGTCCTATTATTTAAGTTTTAAATATTTATGATTTCCTGCTATAGGTATGTTTAACGTTATATCACGATTAAGATTTAGTTAGTTAAGTTTTTCTTTAATGGGACATCGCGGTGTCTCAGGCTTGTTGTGTGAGGATAAGGGGAACGTGGAGAATTGTTGTTACACATATGTTGATTTGGCAGGTCTCCCTCGGATAAACGTTCTACTTCGAGTTATTGTGTCCTTGGAGGAAATCTAATATGTTGGAAAATCAAGAAACAAACAGTCGTTGCCAAGTCAAGTGCATAAGCAAAGTATTGAGCTAGGGTGATTGGAACTTGTGAACTCATATTGTTAAAACAGGTTACTTCAAGAGTTCAAAGTTTGTGAACTATAACCAATTAAGCTTGTATGCAATAATCAGGCAGCACTAGATAAATCTTCGAATCTAATCTTTCATGAGAGCTAAAAACATTGAGATTGATTCCATTTTGTTCTCGAGAAAATTTAATTCGGAGAGATGCATTTGTGAATTCGAATAACCAGCTTGCAGACATTTTCACTCAAGCTTAGATATCCTCAGGTCACCTATATATATGACAAGCTTGATGCATATGATATATACACAGTAGCTTGAGGGGAATGTAAAATATATGTATTGATGCATATGGGACCAATAAGGATTTATTCTTTCATTATATTAGGATTGTATATCATTGTAATTAATGTCAAGTCTATTATATAATGAACCCTCGTGTTATCAATCGAAGACATACAATTCATCCTATTTGCCTTATTTCAAAGTATAAGGATAGTAGATGCCACTTTTTCCGAAGTTACTGAATTGGTATGGTTAAATTATCATAATATTTGGTACTTAGAGCTCTATTAATTGGTTGCTACTCAATTGACATACGATCAATGGCGAAGTTAGAAATTTCAAGTGAGGGAGGCCACAATCAAATATATAGATTTAATGAACTTTTTGGTCCCTGCAAATAGGGCGAGTTTTGGTTTTGCTCCATGTAATTATTCTTCATACGACTTAACACTTTAAAATTTTGGAAATGGTCACTATCGTTAGATGTCTACGTTATGTGATGACTGGTTAACGATTTTTTGATGTCATATGAGCTATGTGTAATTAGATGCAAGCTAAAAAAATAATTTATTTAAATTAAAATTGATAGTTAATATTAATTTTCATTTTAATTTTTAAAAATGTAATTTATTGAGGATCTGCAGGACCTTTTTCCCTCTGCAGCAATTAATTAAAATATTGTTTTTTTGTATAATGTCTCTCCTTCTGCTATGTTGTTATTAACCCTAAGGTTCACTCTCACCGAAAGAAAAAAACAACGATGGCGAAGAAGACAAAACTTCAAGAACCCTCTTCAAAATCATCTGAGGAAGAACTGATCCCTAGCTCCCAACAACATCGCCCAAGAAGGAAATGAAGCTTCAACCGAAGAACATGAAGATCAGCCCCTTCCTCCAACCCAGAATCCGAACCGAATCCGATTCAAGGTCCGAACTTGACTTACCTCCTCCTCCTCCCAAATCCAAACCCACAAACCAGACTCCGGAACCCAACTCCTAGTCCCATCCATCTACATAAAAGAACCATCCCGCAAACAACATTGAGCCCGTAAATGACTTGAAACGTATGAAGAAGAAGGGAATGGATGCAGTTTCTACCACTGCTGATGATGAATACCCAACAACGAAGAAGTATGGAGGTGATTCGAAAAAGTTGTTTCAGAAACTGTGGAGCGAGGAAGACGAATTGTCATACTTAAAGACATGGTTGACTTAATTTCTAGATGAGGTTAGATCCTTATAAGCACGACGGTGCATTTCGCAATTTCATGAAGAAGTCGCTGGATATTAGAGTTTCGAGTAACCAATTGAAGGAGAATATATTAATAAATTAATATTCTAAATATTTATTAAATTAAAATTAAATTTAAATATTAATTTAAATTCAAAAATCAATTATTTTTTCAGCTGGCATCTAATTACACATGTGGAATTACACATGTGGAATTTAAAATTATATTTTTGGTACGCATGCCTTGGATGACATTGCAAAATTGTTAGTCGTGTCATCACTTAACGGATTTTTAAATTCAACGTATGTTATTAGATGTCAGCTTGAAAACAAATTCGATTTTAAATTATAATTAATAATTAAATAAAATTAAAATTAATAATTATTTTTATTTTTATTTTTATTTTTTAATTTAATAAATATTAAAAAAAATTAATTTACATTTAAATATCTTCTCCTTCAATTGGTTACGCAAAGCTTCAACATGCAGCTATTTCTTCATGAATTTGTGAAATGCATCAATGTTCCTATAGGAATACGATCTCGTCTTGGAATTAAGTGAACTCAACCATGCCTTTAAGTATGACAATCTCAACTTCTTGCTCCACAGTCTCTAATACATCTTCCTCGAATCAGCCCCACACTTCTTCGTTGTTGTGTCTTCATCACTACCAGTAGCAGAAACAACATATGTTCCCTTCTTAGCACATTTCGAGTCATTTACGGGCTCAATGTTGTCCACGGGGAGCTTCTTTGACATCGATGAATGGGGCTTTGAAGTCTGGTATGTGGGTTTTGTAACATCCTGCTTTTAGTGAATGAAAATTAGATATCTTAATTAGGTTGGAATGAGGGTTAGATAAATCAAAAACATTTAAGAGTCCAAACACATATGCAAGTTTAGAACACAATTCAAATACATCAAAATTTTCAATAGGCAAGAACCTCGAGCAGGCACGTCAAAACCCCCTATCGAAAGCACGTCAATTTGAATCCTTAATTAAGATAGTTTATCATGATCCAAATTACAAAATAATTAGCGATAGATATAGACATTAACCATAGCTAACTAATTATGATCAATCTACTTAAGTTTTAGTAATCAAGATTAATTAACACTAATCTCAATTTATTAACTAGATTAGAATACTTAAGCTTAATTAATTACTAAACTAGAAATGTTTTTTTTATGACTATTGATAAGCCTCTGGCTCATCTAGTTTTATGGCTAGTATGACCAGGGTTTGGTGCAAATTATATCCTATTTTCACCCAAATTAGATTAGATTGTCCTCAAGCAAGGTTTTGAGTCTCTAAAGTAGTTTTAGGTTAATTTAGCCAGTTTTGAGTCAAATAATGCACTTATAGCTGTGTCTTTGTTTTCAGGTTAAGTTGGAAGTCAAGAGAATAAAGAAACAGGGGATTCGCCTCGCGAGAGTTTCTTCGCCTCGCGAACCTGAAAGCCAGCAGAACAGTGAAAATGTCATCCTCTCTGGTTCGCCCCGCGACTACTCTTCTTGCCTCGCGACCCCGAAGGCTGACTGTTCCAGGAAAATGCAAGGTTTCTGTGTCGCCTCGCGAACACTTGACTCGCCCCGCGAGTAATCCAACCCTGGAAGACCAGAAGCTATCACGGTTTAACCATACTGAAGGTCACGGCTGTGACAGTTTGGAACTTGAAGAGTCTCGCCTCGCGAATAATCCCTTCGCCTCGCGATAATGGAAGTCAGAAAGCATCACGGTTGGCCCCTGATGTTCATAACGGGCGTAATAAGAAGACTCTTCAGTTTCTCGCCCCGCGAGTAGTCCTTCGCCCCGCGAGAATGCCAAAGGTTGCTGACTCTTCACAATATTCGCCTCGCAAATTAGGTCTCGCCTCGCGAGTGGGCAAAATTCATGAATGTTATAAACAACAGTCTGGGCAGATTAGAAGGGACTTTTTCTTCTCCATTGTTCTGTTTACATTTTTTGTGTGTTTTCATTTTTTTTATGGAGAACTAAGTTCTAGGATTAATCTATTGTAATCGATTTCCACCACACTTGAGGTTCTTGTATTTCCTGTTTTGTATGCTTTTCCCTTTTCAATGCCATGCTTTATATTTCTGTTTGCTTAATTCAGGAGTATATTGGGTTGTGTTGATTTATTTCTGGTGATATTATGTTCCTATAATTAATCACGTCTGCTTAATTCGCGTGTGTATGTTTCGTGTTCGATTAGTTCACGAAGGGCTTAACCCCGTTTGCTTAATTCGGGAATAGGGACATGTATCTGTAGTAGTGGTTTCGCTTGTAAATTGTTGCTACAACCGGGAGGGGATTAGAATCTGCTTAGGGCTTGGAAATTGCATGAACCTATGATAGTTGGGAAATCGAGAACAATAGATTAATCGGTTTTTAGCTATTTGACAATCTCTTTGAATTGCCTTGTTTCATTTCTCTGTTATTATTTTGTTTTCTTATTTGCATCCCAATCCAAACCCCCCCAAAACTTATTTTTGTGAAAAATAACACTTTAAGAGTCCTTGTGAGACGACATCCGAGTTGTCGCCCTAAACTACAGTTTTAAAACCCGCTCGTTCTTTTTGGCGCGTGAGCGACAGCGCGACCAAAAATTGGCGCCGTTGCCGAGGACTCTTATTTGTTATTTTTCCATTTTTTTCTTTCTTGTCTTTTTCTTTTACTTTCGTTTTTGTTTTGAATTGGTCTGGCTACTAGGTCTAATTGCCCTGAATTGTGTGATTTTGACCCGGAAATTGAAAGAACACTGCACACACTCCGTAGAGAATTTCGGGCTAGCACTAGTAGTGATTCTAATTCCAAAACTGTTTTTGAAAATATGGGTGATCAAAGGACATTAAGATAGCTTGCTGCCCCTGATGTTAACTATAATGGATTGTGTATTTCATATCCTGGTGCTGATACTCCTTTTGAACTAAAATCTGGTTTCATTCACTAGTTGCCAAAGTTTAATGGTCTTGTAGGTGAGGATCCACACAAGCACTTGAAGGAATTCCAAGTTGTTTGCTCCACAACCTCGAGATCAGAGGGAGTCACTGAAGATAGTATCAAGCTGAAGGCTTTTCCGTTCACACTTCAGGGAGCTGCAAAGGATTGGCTGTTGTATCTTGAGCCCAACTCTATCACCACTTGGAATGATTTGAAGAGGGTTTTCCTAGAAAGATATTTTCCTGCTTCAAGAGCTGTGTCAATAAGGAAAGAAATATGTGGCATCAGGCAAGGGAATGAATCGCTAGCTGAATATTGGGAGAGGTTGAAGCATTTGGTATTAAGTTTCCCCCAGCATCAGATTTCTGAGCAGCTCCTCATCCAGTACTTTTATGAAGGATTACTGCCGATGGATAGGAATCTTTTGGATGCTGCTAGTGGGGGAGCACTAGTTGATAAGACCGCAGCTGCTGCCAAGCAACTCATTGAGAATATGTCACTGAACTCCCAGCAGTTTACTACCAGAAGAAATTCAGTTGAGACAAGAGGTGTGCATGAGGTCCATAGTTCATCTTCCAACCAGGCCGCCCTTGAGAATAGATTGGATGAGCTGACTTATTTTGTAAGGCAATTGGCAATAGACAGGGTTCAGCCTGCAAAGTTATGTGGCATATGCAATTCTCCCGAGCACCCATATGATGCATGCCCCACCCAGAGAGAAGAGTTTGTCAGTGAAGTGTCTCAAGCTTATGCAGTAAATCCATATAATCAAGGAAACAGTCATAATCGGTACAGCACTCCAGACCTCTCCACCAATAGGTACCATCCCAACTGGAGGAATCATCCTAATCTGCGGTATGGGAACTCATCCCAACAACAACCGATCGCAGCACCTCAGAATCCTCCAGTGACCACTTCAGCACCTTCTGGACCTTCATTAGAGGATATGCTCAAACAAATGGCTGCACAAATGGCTGCATAAAATCTCCAGTTCAGCAGCAAATGGGACAGATTTAGACTTCACAGGCACAGTTTCAACAACAAACAAATGCTAGTATTCAGAATTTAGAGACACAGGTTGGACAGCTTGCCACAAACATAAATAACATACAGCAAGCTCAAAGAACAACCCAGCTACCTGCACAGCCAGTAATAAATCCCAATGGCTCCAATCCTAATGTGAGTGCCATATCTCTGAGATCTGGAAAAGTTGTTGAGGCCACCTCTGGAAAAGATGAAGAAACTGTTGAGGTCACTCCTGAGCCCACTGTTGAAGTTGAAGTTGAGAAAGTGTACAGACCACCAATCCCATTCCCACACAGATTGCAGAATAATAAGAAGATTGGTGGTGAAGAGAAGGAGAAGGAAATTCTTGATGTTTTCAGAAAGGTAGCTGTAAATATTCCACTGTTGGATGTGATCAAGCAGCTGCCTAAGTATGCCAAATTTCTCAAGGATCTATGCACCAACAAGAGGAAGATGAAGAATAATGAGAGGGTTGATTTGGGAAGAAATGTCTCAGCTTTTATCCAGTCTAGGCCTGCACCAGAAAGAGTTGCTGCTTTAACCCCTACTCAGGCACTACCACAGAAGTGCAAGGACCCAGGCATATTTACTATTCCATGCATTATTGGGGATAGGAAATTTGAAAACTGCATGCTGGATTTGGGAGCCTCCATAAATGTCATGCCTACCTCCATCTTTAATAACCTTGATCTTGGGCCTTTGCAGTATACAGGTCTCACCATCCAGTTGGCTAACAGGACCAGTGCCCGACCCATGGGAATGGTAGAAGATGTGCTAGTGCAAGTTGATGATTTGATCTTCCCTGCTGACTTCTACATCTTAGACATGGCAGGAGAGACACATTCCAGTAGATCACCAATAATCTTGGGCAGACCATTCATGAAGATAGCCAAGACTAAAATTGATGTGCATGATGGGACTATGTCTATGGAGTTTGGTGATATTGTGGCCAAGTTCAAGATCTTTGATGCTATGAAACACCCACTGGAGGAGCACTCGGTTTTCCAATTAGAGTTGCTTTCGGAGCTTATTGAGGATACCCATGAGGATTTTATTTATGATTTTCCATTCATTTCTGGTTTTGATGATTTGTATTCATGTACTAACTGTACTGACACTAACCCTTGTTCTGTTTGTGCTGAGTTTCTTGATTCAACCTTGCAGGGTGATAGTGATAGTGAGAGTGAAGCTGTCTGTTCAGCAGAAGTCCTTGACATCCTGGCTACTCCTAATGTACCATCTGTTGAGCAGCCACTATCCTTAGAACTCAAGCCACTTCCTGGGAACCTGAAGTATGCCTACCTGGAGACAAATGAAAAACTGCCAGTCATTATCTCTTCCAGCCTTGACTCTGACCAGGAAGCCAAACTATTGGAGGTTCTGAAGAAGAACAAGAAGGCTATTGGGTGGACCTTGGCTGATATTCCAGGAATTAGCCCCTCCAGATGCATGCACAGAATTCTATTGGAGGATGGAGCTAAACCAGTTAGACAGGCCCAAAGGCGACTAAACCCATTGATTTTGGATGTGGTGAAGAAAGATGTGACTAAGCTTCTGCAGGTAGGTATTATATACCCCATCTCTGATAGTACTTGGGTAAGTCCGGTGCAAGTTGTACCAAAGAAGTCTGGTCTAACAGTAGTTAGGAATGATAATAATGAGCTTGTACCTACTAGAGTCCAAAACAGCTGGCGAGTCTGTATAGATTATAGGAAGTTGAACCAGGCCACCAGAAAGGATCATTTTCCTTTGCCGTTCATAGATCAGATGCTGGATCGGCTGGCTGGTAAATCTCATTATTGCTATCTTTATGGCTTTTCCGGGTATTTCCAGATCCATATTGCCCCTGAGGATCACGAAAAGACCACTTTCACGTGCCCCTTCGGTACGTTTGCCTATAGGAGGATGCCATTTGGCCTTTGTAATGCTCCTGGCACCTTCCAAAGATGCATGCTTAGCATTTTCTCTGAATTTATTGAAAATTGCATAGAGGTGTTCATGGATGACTTCACTGTATATGGCTCCTCATTTGATGCATGTCTGCATAGTCTGAGTTTAGTTCTACAAAGATGCATTGAGACTGATTTGATTTTGAACTATGAGAAATGTCACTTTATGGTAGAGCAAGGGATTGTTTTGGGTCATGTAATTTCTAAAGAGGGTATTTCAATGGATCCTGCAAAAATTGATGTGATTTCTTCATTGCCTTACCCATCTTGCGTACGCGAGATCCGTTCTTTTCTTGGACATGCAGGTTTCTACAGGCGCTTTATAAAGGACTTCAGCAAGATAGCTCTGCCATTGTCAAACCTGCTGAAAAATGATGCCCTGCTCCATTTTGATGACCATTGCAAGGAGGCATTTGACTACCTGAAAAAAGCATTGACATCTACCCCCATCATCCAGCCCCCAAAATTGATTTTCTGTTAATAACAACAACCTAAGAGTCCTTGAGAGACGATACTCGAGTTGTCGCTCCCTATCTACATTATTTTGTAAACGCTCGTTCTTTTTGGCGCATGGCGACAGCGTGACCAAAAATTGGCGCCGTTGCCGGGGATCGAACCCGGGTCACCCGTGTGACATGCGGGAATACTCCACGGCAACTGCGCCAATTTTTGGTCGCGCTGTCGCGTACGCGCCAAAAAGAACGAGCGGGTTTTAAAACTGTAGTTTAGGGCGACAACTCGGATGTCGTCTCACAAGGACTCTTAAAGTGTTATTTTTCACAAAAATAAGTTTTGGGGGGGTTTGGATTGGGATGCAAATAAGAAAACAAAATAATAACAGAGAAATGAAACAAGGCAATTCAAAGAGATTGTCAAATAGCTAAAAACCGATTAATCTATTGTTCTCGATTTCCCAACTATCATAGGCTCATGCAATTTCCAAGCCCTAAGCAGATTCTAATCCCCTCCCGGTTGTAGCAACAATTTACAAGCGAAACCACTACTACAGATACATGTCCCTATTCCCGAATTAAGCAAACGGGGTTAAGCCCTTCGTGAACTAAGCGAACACGAACGTACACACGCGAATTAAGCAGACGCGATTAATTATAGGAACATAATATCACCAGAAATAAATCAACACAACCCAATATACTCCTGAATTAAGCAAACAGAAATATAAAGCATGGCATTGAAAAGGGAAAAGCATACAAAACAGGAAATACAAGAACCTCAAGTGTGGTGGAAATCGATTACAATAGATTAATCCTAGAACTTAGTTCTCCATAAAAAAAACGAAAACACACAAAAAATGTAAACAGAACAATGGAGAAGCCAAAAGTCCCTTCTAATCTGCCCAGACAGCTGTTTATAACATTCATGAATTTTGCCCACTCGCGAGGCGAGACCTAATTCGCGAGGCGAATATTGTGAAGAGTCGGCAACTTTTGGCATTCTCGCGGGGCGAAGGACTACTCACGGGGCGAGAATCTGAAGAGTCTTCTTATTACGCCCGTTATGAACATCAGGGGCCAACCGTGATGCTTTCTGACTTCCATTATCGCAAGGCGAAGGGATTATTCGCGAGGCGAGACTCTTCAAGTTCCAAACTGTCACAGCCGTGACCTTCAGCATGGTTAAACCGTGATAGCTTCTGGTCTTCCTGGGTTGGATTACTCGCGGGGAGAGTCAAGTGTTCGCGAGGCGACACAAACGTTGCATTTTCCTGGAACAGTCAGCCTTCGGGGTCGCGAGGCGAGAAGAGTAGTCGCGGGGCGAACCAGAGAGGATGACATTTTCACTGTTCTGCTGGCTTTCAGGTTCACGAGGCGAAGAAGCTCTCGCGAGGCGAATCCCCTATTTCTTTATTCTCTTGACTTCCAACTTAACCTGAAAACAAAGACACAGCTATAATTGCATTATTTGACTCAAAACTGGCTAAATTAACCTAAAACTACTTTAGAGACTCAAAACCTTGCTTGAGGACAATCTAATCTAATTTGGGTGAAAATAGGATATAATTTGCACAAAACCCTGGTCATACTAGCCATAAAACTAGATGAGCCAGAGGCTTATCAAAATACCCCAAACTTAAACTTTGCTTGTCCCCAAGCAAACTAGGACTCAAAAATCAAAAAGACTCAAGACCTGGCAAGCTTAAAAGATTCAATCAACCTTGAACAAATTCAAGCAATACATCAAAACCGTTTTCTTCAATGTCCCCCCTTTTTCAAGAAAAGCAATCCCCACAACCATTCATTCTAAACAATTGAGAATTTCATCATTCAAACAATCATCAATCTAAGCGGGGGATCCGGGTTACACACAAGAGGGAGATCACCAAATTCAAACAATCGCCTTCCTCACAAGGGCATTTAGTGTTCACTCAATCGCTCAGTTTGTGTCAGGCTATCAACATTGCACTCAATTTCACTTTTCAAGAACACTTCCCATAAATTTGATTTTCATCTCAAAATGATTCCCACAGAAAACATGCAAGCAACATCAAAAGGTCTTTTATGGGTTGTAATGGGGCCTGGCTAAGGGTAGGATATACAAAGATACTGGGCTGAAGACCCTAGGAACTAAGAGAGCGTGAAACAGTTCAAAACATTGAAATTCCACTCATATTCCTTTTCTCATTTTTTTCTTTATGCTTTGGGTGACTACAGCCTTTCTTTTTTTTTTTTCCTAATACTTTTATTTTTTTTAACATTTTTACAATTTTCTTTTTATTTTTTATTTTTTATTTTTTTCTTCTTTTTTTTAATTTTTTTTTAATTTTTTTTCTCAATCCCAACAACTCATCACCTTGTAGCCACCCCAAACTTAGTTTCTTGCACCCGTTCTCTTTCTAAGATTCCATGCTCACGGTTTAACCATGCTGAAGGTCACGGCTGTGACAGTTTGGAACTTGAAGAGTCTCGCCTTGCGAATAATCCCTTCGCCTCGCGATAATGGAAGTCAGAAAGCGTCACGGTTGGCTCCTGATGTTCATAACGGGCGTAATAAGAAGACTCTTCAGATTCTCGCCCCGCGAGTAGTCCTTCGCCCCGCGAGAATGCCAAAGGTTGTTGACTCTTCACAATATTCGGCTCGCGAATTAGGTCTCGCCTCGCGAGTGGGCAAAATTCATGAATGTTATAAACAGCTGTCTGGGCAGATTAGAAGGGACTTTTGGCTTCTCCATTGTTTTGTTTACATTTTTTTTGTGTGTTTTCGTTTTTTTTATGGAGAACTAAGTTCTAGGATTAATCTATTGTAATCGATTTCCACCACACTTGAGGTTCTTGTATTTCCTGTTTTGTATGCTTTTCCCTTTTCAATGCCATGCTTTATATTTCTGTTTGCTTAATTCAGGAGTATATTGGGTTGTGTTGATTTATTTCTGGTGATATTATGTTCCTATAATTAATCGCGTCTGCTTAATTCGCGTGTGTACGTTTCGTGTTCGCTTAGTTCACGAAGGGCTTAACCCCGTTTGCTTAATTCGGGAATAGGGACATGTATCTGTAGTAGTGGTTTCGCTTGTAAATTGTTGCTACAACCGGGAGGGGATTAGAATCTGCTTAGGGCTTGGAAATTGCATGAACCTATGATAGTTGGGAAATCGAGAACAATAGATTAATCGGTTTTTAGCTATTTGACAATCTCTTTGAATTGCCTTGTTACATTTCTCTGTTATTATTTTGTTTTCTTTTTTGCATCCCAATCCAAATCCCCCCAAAACTTATTTTTGTGAAAAATAACACTTTAAGAGTCATTGTGAGACGACATCCGAGTTGTCGCCCTAAACTACAGTTTTAAAACCCGCTCGTTCTTTTTGGCTCATGCGTGACAGCGCAACCAACTATATAGATTTAATAAACCAAAATGGATTAGTAGAGCATAAGTTAATAAGTTGGAAGATTACTTAAGATAATTAGATCTCATTAAACATAAGTCACCATGTAAACCATAATCCTTGATTAGTTAACCAATTATGATAGATTAAGCTTGATTAGTGATTAACCGTGACTAATTCAACTTAATTATATAAAATCCTAGTTTGAAGACTCCACGGATGACCAAGTGATGAAGAAACCTTTTACCAATTTGTAAAGCTACTAACCTTTGTAGATGACACCTCCAACTTGATAAAAACAAAATATCCATGACATAGCTAATGTGATGCCACCTCCTACTTGTTAAACATAGATAAGCTTTCATCTTGATTTAATGTCCACCATAGGATTTAGTTGCAACAAACCAAATAAAAATATCAATCAAATAAAGGTATACGTCCAAGAAAATAACAATACAAAGTTAATGAACATAACGGCTGGTTCCCCCACAAAAAGACACAAAGAATAGCCCAAAACCTTGCCTAGATCTTACCTCACATTGTTACGCAAACATACACTTTATACTTATAGTGATCATCCTTGTAAAAGTCCAATTTGGTTTGTTCCATACACTTTGAACATATTAAATTTGTTTACCTAGCTTGCTCGATTGTTAACTTTAGGTTTCTAGATGCCAACCTAATAAGCTTTCTATAAATCCAACCTAAGTTGTCGTACCGGGCTAGTCCGAATTCAAGAAAATAAACGAAGTAGCAACTCTCACTTACAAGGAATCGTGCTTTGGTATAAGTGTACACAAGGTCCAAGACATTTGCTCGTGAGTTCAAGGGTCAAGGTTGTTTGTAAGGAGCGTACGCGAACGTTTTCCCATGTGAGGGGGAAGAAACGACAATTATCTAGAAAGTAGGCATAGAATAGGACTTTTAACATGTGTAGGGTTCCTCAAGCCCTACTAGTGGTTGATATATGTTTGATATGTCTATGTGTTGTTGATATGTTTAATATGCCGATGTTCTAACATGATAATTGATAATATGCTTAGTATGCTTGTTGTCATTCTATGTTGTCTGTTATGATTATGGTTAATGATATGACTGT
>CM061069.1:9472129-9474629 GCA_030762895.1 Sophora flavescens | reverse complement strand
TCGCAGACGTAGGAGACTACAAAGAGAGAGAGAGAGGTTGATTCCCATTCCACTCATGGCGAATCTCCTGGATACTAAACCATAGAAGGATTACGCAGCCCCAAATGCTAGGGGTTTGCGAACTGGGATTGCTAGGCCAGAGATTGAGGCAGAGAACTACACTATACCTCCTATGCTAATCAATATGATTAGGCAACATCAATTCGGAGGATTATCCTCGGAGGACCCGACTGATCGGGTAGAGACATTCTTGGAGTTCACCGATGCAGTTAGAATTCATGGTGCCCCGGTTGATGCTATTCGTTTGAGGTTGTTCCCCTCATTTCTTACTGGAAAGACGAAAGCTTGGCTGAAGCAAATACCCGCTAACACCTTGTTGACTTGGGACCAACTGGAGCGGCATTCTTGGAGAAATTCTTCCCTCCATCCAAGACGGCCTACATACGAACCCAGATCACCGACTTCTTCCAAAAAGACGGAGAATGCTTATCAGAAGATTGGGATCGCTACAAAGAACTGCTGGAGTCTTGCCCACATCATGGACTCGAGAGGTGGTTATCAGTGCACACCTTCTACAACGGATTGGATTACTCTTCGAAGGTGTCACTTGATTCTGCAGCTAGTGGAGCAATTATGGATAGGCCTCTGACTGAGGCATTCAACATCATTGAAAACGTCGCCACCAACTACCACCAATAGGGCTCAGAAATAGGTAATAACCCAAAAAGATTTTGGGGGGTAAGTTTGAAATGAATAGCACAGATCTTATAATGTCTAAAATAGACTCATTGAATAAACGCTTTGATTAGCTTTAAAGAGCTAATGTGAGTTCAATAGGTGCTACTAACATTGTTTGTGAGATTTGTGGAATGCAGGGTCATGACATAATTGAGTGCCCACGGGGTATTGCTCATGGATCCAGCACTTCGGGGGAACAAGTGAACTCTTGTCACAACTTCTACGACACGAACCCGAAGTTTCCAAACTATGCTCCTCCAAATGCTTACAACCAAGGAAGGAAGAACATCCCTTACCTCTCCTACGGCAACTACAGCAACACGCTAAACCATGAGTTCCAAGAGGGCCAAGGTAATAGGAAACCCACACCTGGGTATCCTCAGATACAGAAGTCTAAACTCGAGTCTTTATTGGAAGGTTTTGTTGAAACTCAAACAAAACAAAATGAAGAGTTTAAACAACAAGGTAGGGCAGTGAACGAGGCAATAAAAGAGCTAGCATCTAAGGTAGATAACTTAGCCATCCATAACAAGATGCTAGAAACTCAGATTGCCCAACAAGTCAGCACATACTCGAGACCTAAGGGTACATTCCCAGGGCAACCCGAAGCAAATCCCATTGAACATTTTAATGCCATACACTTGAGGGATGATAAGCTTGGGGTGGTTGAAAAGGACGTGGAACCAAAGGAGGACATGAGTGAAGATGAAGAGCCAGAACCAAAGTATGTCCCTCCACCACCGTACCAACCCCCAATACCTTTCCCACAAAGGTTGGTCAAGAGAAATCAAGTAGACATAGAAGCTAAAATGCCTCCTAAACTGAAAGACCCAGGTAGTTTCTCTATCGCTTGCTCAATTGAAGAAGTGCAAATAGACCAAGCCTTATGTGACTTAGGGGCTAGTGCGAGCTTGATGCCGCTCACTATCTTGGGAAGGTTGGGAACCAAAGAGTTGAGTCCATTCAAATTCTCCTTACAATTTGCGGATGGCTCGACTAGGACACCTCTAGGCATACTAGAGAATGTTCCTGTAAAGGTAGGGAAATTTTTCATCCCTACCGATTTCCTGGTATTGGATATGAAAGGGAATTCTGAATTCCCCATCATTTTAGGAAGGCCATTCTTGGCCACCGCTGGAGCAAAAATAGACGTAAGGAATGGCAAACTCTCTCTGAATGTAGAGGAGGGTAGGGTAGATTTTGAATTGACTAACTCATATAACAACCATCCTATTGTGAGTCATGTGTGCAGAATTGATATACCATCTTCAGTGGTAAAGGAAGAGCTCAACATGGAAGCAACTCCGAAGATTTGCATGACTGATGATCCACCAAATGGTGATTAAGTTGGAGTTGCTCGTCATGTGGAAACAAAACTTCCGCCGGGAGAGAGTAAGGCCAGGAAGCTCCGAGTGAAAAGGGCGAAGCGGAAGCGCAATTGGTCATATTGAGCAGAATCAGCTCTTTGAAGGAGTTCCATGGAAGAAAAGTGTTCCTGCACTTCTGCGCCCAGTCGACCCCAGTTTATTGAAGGAAGTATGGTCAAGCTTACAACCGTAAACAAGCCCTTCTTGGGAGGCAACCCAACTTTTTCGTTCCCTTTTCCATTTGTTTTTGAATTTAGCTCTTGAATAATTTGAGAAGATCAAGAGGCAAAAATCATAAATTAATAAAATTGTCAAGTGTTTTCAGGTTAAGAAGGAAGGAACAGTAAAAAGGGCAGGGACTAACAAAGTCAGAAGTCATCACGCCCAGGCCGTGA
>CM061069.1:9457129-9467129 GCA_030762895.1 Sophora flavescens | reverse complement strand
TATCTAAATCCAAGAGCATGAAGTAATCAAAAATCTCTTTCTTGAAAAACCTAGCCTTGGCCGAATCTATCAAAGTAGGTTTGGTAGAGTTTTTGTTCATGGTTTTCATTAATGATCTTGTTAATCAAGCTATTAGTATGTATGATTAATAAATCCAAGTTGGTTTATTAAACTAAGAACCCTAACCCTAAGATTATGTTGAGGCCGAATCTATGTATAAAAGAGTTAGAAAGTTTTGAGTTTCAACTTTAGTTGTTTAGTCACTAATCCATGATTTAGGTTAATCAAGGATCATTAATCTATGACTTAATCATGATTAGGAATTTTAAGGATTTTGAACCCTAAAAGTCAGCCCTTGGCCGAAACCCTAACCCTAAAGGTTAGAGGATTTTGTTTCAAATTTTAGTCATGTAATAAGTAATCTATGTTAATTAAGACTCTAGTAATTAGGATCCAAAAGATGACATTAAGAAGATAACCCTAAACCTATTTTCTAAGTGTTGGCCGAACCTAGCCCTAAAGTGTCATAGATGGTTGTTAGTTGATTAATTATAATTATGTTGTTTGGTTGAAGGTGATTGTGTTAACTCGTGGCGGGATAACGAGGATCGTCGTGTACGTATTTCCGGTGCTAGCTCAGGTGGGAGAAAGAACCATTCCATCGTCGGAATCGATAAGTAGTATATAATTTATAATAATGGTGTAGGGCGACCTAAACCCTACTAGTGGTCGAGTAATCGACAATACCAAAATCGTATTGAAATCTTTTCCGTAAAACCAATGACGATTTGGGAATTGTAGGTTTATCGCCTTAGGTTGATTATTCATATTTGAGGATGTTTGAATTATTTACTTTTGACTGTTTGTGATACGCTGGTTGAGGTATTCCATCTGCATGTGACGTATTGTTTCGGTGTTTGAATAATTATGATATTGAGGATGTTTGCTGTCTGTCACGGCCGTGATGGTTGTCATGGCCAGGCCGTGACAGGTTCTGTGTTGTAGGATTCTTGTCTTTGTTGTCTGTCATCACGGCCGTGATGGCTATCACGCCCAGGCCGTGATGAGTCTGACTTTGTTATTTATTTGGTTGAACTATTATGATTTGGTTGTGATAAATTGCCTTATATGATATTGAGATATTTGAATATTCTGTTGATTAATGTGTTATGCATGATCTGCCTGGGTTTGATACTATGCTTAGATGATTTTAAGGAAAGATAAATATTGCTCGGAGGTATTTTGTTTGGGTGAGAGTTTTGAATATGAATTAGAAGTGCCTCGCTATTATGGTATAGAAGTAATGTGATATAGTATGTAAGTGGAGGTTATGAGGAAAAGCTTGAGGTACTAGGTTGTTATTGATAAAAGTCAAGGAGAATCATATGTTGCATTGGTGTTCATAACCGTGTATTTGAGATACACGAGGTCCGAAGTTCTCGTGGACCGCTCCAAATTAGAATTTAGGTTGTGCAACTATAGTGTCATTGCTTTTGCATGAGCACCCTTGACAGAGTGAGAGAGAGAATCGTGGTGTGCACCGACGATACAAAGGCAGCTATATAGTGTCATTGCTTTGCATGAGCATTCTTACCATGGATAAGAATGTGCACCTAGGTGGGGAACGTGTCACTTGGGCGATCGATCGGGCATCCCTAACGAGGGATGTGTGACAGGAGTAGTAGTGGCCACATCAGCATAAAGGTCTAGTTGCATGAGTTGAAGGGTAGAGGATGATATATAGTGAATTGAGGATGATTGTTGATTTTGAATGATGCGTGTCTGTGACTATTATTGTATTATATGCTATGAATCTTTTCCACTTATGATGATAGAACTGTTTCTTATCTCCCTATTTCTGTATTTTTGGTGTCTGTCTACTTTGTACGTTAGAAGACCATATGGACGACTATGTTACGGAGGAGATGGATGGAACCCCATACGAGACGGAGATGGTTGAAGAGTTGAACGACGTTCCGTATGAAGTCGACGCTGAAGAACCATCTATTGATCCTGATAATGTAGGCGTAGTTAGTTTAAGGCCAGTGAGTCACATAAGGTGTTTTGTTTTAGTTAGTTATAAGCAGGTTGTGTAAAATAAAGGATACTTATATGTGTAATTATGTAATATAGTTTGGTGTGTTTTATATTTGCATAAGTTATATAATTATTAATTAAGTTTTAATTTTTACGTATTTTCAACAGTAAGCGCGCGATTAAGTAAATAACTAATTAAGGATTTAATGTAATAATACAATGGGGCACAACGGGGTGTCTCATTTAGTGGTATCAGAGCAGTTCGATTCTAATCGGACTGTGAGGTCTAGGAAGTTGTTACTGGCCGTGTCTAGTTGAGTCCACATCGGATTTTAACTATGCTTAGAAGTTGGGTAGTGTGTCCGAACCCGATGCGATAATTAGCATTAGTATGGCATATGGTATTTATATACCTGTCTATGTAGTATTATATGTCATACTGATGAGAGAGAATGTTATCTGTTACAGAATCATGGCTCATGAAAGAAGAAGTCCGATTATTAGTGGTGACGGATCTCCTGAGGGAACCATTGGAGATGACAATGGTGAGGTTAATCCTAATGGAAATGGAGGAGAGTCATCTGTGACTCCCAATATCATGGAAACAATAGATGCTACCTTGTTATTACAAACACAGCAGAATACGAAGATGCTACAAATAAACAAAGAGCAGCAGGAACTGCAGAATCAAATAACAGCCATTGAAACCGAGGAGGCAGGATTGATTATTTTCCTAAAAGGGAAGCCACCACAGTTCCGAGGGGACTATGACCCAAAGAAGGCAGAATGGTGGGTACAAGAGATAGAGAAGATATTTGACACCATGCGCTGCATGGAGGAGAGGAAAGTGACTTATGCTGCATACATGTTAATTGGAGAAGCAGAGTCTTGGTGGAGAGGTAAGATAAGATTACTGGAGTTAGAGGGTAGGATTATCTGCTGGCAGTTGTTTACTGAATGCTTCTTCGAGAATTATTTTCCGAATGTAGTCCGACATGCGAAGGAGAGGAAGTTTACTAGTCTTCGACAAGGAAACATGACTGTAGGCGATTATGTATCACGCTTTGAGGCTCTGATTAAGTTTTCAGAATTCTATCAGAGATTCCCAGATGAGAATTGGCGGTGTAGAAGGTTTGAAGAAGGATTGCGACATGAGCTGCGAAGAGTCTGTAGTGTATTTAGATATTCGAGTGTTTTCCTGAGTTGGTTGATAGTTGCGAGTGCATATAGAAAGCATAGACCGAGGCAAGATGCTTGAACTGAAACAACCAAGAAGTGGAGGCCCTAATCGATCGGGTTCTCCAAGGAGGGTAGAGAGTGGTTCTCAAGGGAGATGGGGACCATATATTAAACCAATGCAGAGGCATACCGCACCAACACTAGTGGTTAGATCGGATCAACAACAACAAGTCTATGTTTGCTTCGGATGCGGAGGATCGCATCATTTTAGAGATTGCACGGAAAAACCTAGTTGTTTCCATTGTGGTAAACCAGGTCATTATGCTCGTAAGTGTAGACAGAGAAATAGGCAGCAGACGGTAGCTGCTGATAAAGGAGCTGGAAGTTATGGAGGTGAAGCAAGGAGAAGAGATCTAGGAGCAGGTCATCAGCCACAGAAGAGCTTAGCTTGCTTTAGATGTGGAGGACCTCATCATGTTAGAAATTGCAAGGAGAAACCTAGTTGCTTCCACTGTGGAAAACCTGGTCATATAGCTAGAGATTGCGGACAGTGGGTCACTGGGAGAGTGTTTACAATGAGGGGAGTTGAACCTTCTCACACTGCAGATCTCATATAAGGTATGTGTCTGACATCAGTGTCATATAGTTGTTAAGAATATGACATTTATTGTAAACACTTGTCGATAATCTTATGGAAGTGGAAATCGTGTTCTTGGTGGGAAAGTCTGAAGATGGTGACGGAAATCCGTAAGTTTTTTTTTTTTTAGTCGGTTGTGGTTTTCATACTTGTTTAAAATCAATTACAGTGAAAGTATAGATTGTTGTGGGATAATTGTTATTAAAGGAACTTTATCTTAAGTGCTTGATATATTTGGATAGTATGGGTAGTCCTTGAAAATAATAAAGAGATAACGAATTAGTTTGGAGCTTAGCTAGTATAGGATTGATTTGGTTGAAGCTTTGTAGCCTATTATTTTTGAGATAATGGTTATAATGATATGTTGTTCTTGTTAAATGGTGAGTTAGGATTTCACCTTAAGCTCTGATGGTTATGGATTGCAATAAAGACTTGATTGAGCAACATATAATCTAGGTATAGTACCTAAGTATTGTTTCCCTGTAGTAGGATAAATAGGATGTGATGGGAGTTTTTAGATATAGATATGACTGGTAAGATTAAGATCAGTATCAGTGAGTAAGACAATTACTATAAATCAAATGTTGGTCGAGGCATAGTATCATTATGGAATCTAGGGCAATGATTAATGATCGTAGTTAAGATGGATTGTATGAGTTTCGGAAGAGTAAACAAAAGTGTATATAGTAATTTCACCTAAGTTGAATATGAGCTTTCACCTAAGATGAATATGAGCAGAAAAGATGATTTCTGATGTAAATTGAGGTTACTAGAGAAATTCAAATTTGTTAAGTTAGATAATCCTAACAGGTGTTGATCTTTGATTGCAATTTATTTTACGGAATGTTGAGAGGTTTATTTGGAGATTTGAAAGGTGTGATTTTGATATAATCCAGAATAGTGAAATACATTCTAAGGAACTAAGACTGTGATTGGATACATGAAGTAGGAAGTTAGGGTAGTTCGATTTCGGTGTTAATTGTAGAAGTTAGATGTTGAAATTGATTGTGGTGTTAATGGTGGTTAATTGTAGAAGTTAAATGTTGGAATTGATTGTGGTGTTAATTGCGGGAGTTAGATGTTGAAATAAAGTTCTCTAGTGGATCAGTAGTAAGAAGAAGGAAATGATTAAGTCTTAATTATGTCCTTCAAGGATGATAGATCAAGGTGAAACGTTAAGGACAATGAATATAATGTAGTGATGGATTGTTTTGAGGATAAATAGAACGATATAAGAATGAATTTTGTTATGAAGTTACCGTTGTCACCTAGGGGAAAAACAGCGATGAGAAATATACTGTTGGAGCTTTAGATTAAGATAAGATTACAAGTTGATGTCTAATGTTGAGTTAAGAAATTCCGAGGACGGAATTTTTTTCTAAGAGGGGTAGTAATGTAACACCCCGATTTTCGCTGCTTTTGTAATATCGGTAATAAATATATAAATATATTTTTTTTTATCCGAGACTTAGAAAATGATTTTGGATAAACCAAGGTCATTTCCTTGTTATACTTATTTTCATAAGGTTACGGGGAAGTTTTTGGTTGAAAATTCAGACTAGCCTTGCCTCATTGTTTTCAGTTTTCACGACAAAAAAGTTTACTGCTCAGAAAACCAAATTTTAATTCGTGAACGAAAGACTTAAGTTTAGTATTTTATTTTCTACGATTCTGTATTGATAGAATTTTTTCAGAAAAAATAAAATAATTCACGTTTTTCAAAGCGAACACGTAATCTGGGTAGACGACTAAGGGAAATTAGAGTTTCTAAGAGTGGATAGAGGGTTTATCTTAGGATTTTGAGATGATTCAATGGGATGAATCATATTTTTAAGTCTAGAAGGTTTTTCAGGGTTAAATAGAAAATTTCAAATTTTACGGTTAAGTCCCCGAACTTTCTCGTAAATTACCCTTTTGTCCCTAAATTAGTTTTTTTCGTTTTTTCAAGTGGATTGGGCTAGAATCCTTGTTTCTAACCTTAAATGGTCGTGGCTTAGAAGCCCAAACTTTTCTAGTTCATAGTTGAGTCCATAAAGCCCATTTAAGTTTCTTATCTTAAGCTTAAAGGCTTAAATCTTCAAGTGGGCCCCACAACAAACAAGAAAATGAAACTAAGCCCAAATGTGTCAAGCCCAAATACATAAGCCCATGAGAGAAGATGACTTTCTCATTTGATGGATGAATCAATATTTTTCTAGAATGTTCCACACTTTTCTACATCATTCTTGATTTTTCTTCAACAATCTTCTTCAACAATCTTCTTCAACAAATCTTCTTCAACAAGTTAGGTTTTCTCTAAAATATCTATGACACCAAATCAGCCAATTAAGTCAAAGATAAGCTAGCATTTAATGTGATTAAACTCATCATCATGACATTCTATTGTCTATTTGCAAACTAGTCCTTCAACTATTGGAATCTTTGCAATTTGGTCCTTGGAACTTAATTGCACTTTAATCCTTTTAACATGACAACTCATCTCATCTAGATCCTTCTTGAAATGTCGCCACTCACACTATAAATACCCTTCTCTCACTTTTCATTTAGTTCTTTGGTGAGTTGTCTTCTAAAACTTTAAAGTTCTAAGTTCTTAGTTCTAAGTTTCAAAGCAAGTTCTTGGATTTTCTTCATCATTGATTCTCAAGAGGTAAATCCTAATCTTTGTCTTAAATCATGTCTATGTTCTTTAGATAGTTTCTTGATTCAAGACTTATATCATGGTGGTTCATCATTTTCAAGTTTCAAACCCTAGAACTTTGAAAAATCATAATAAATCCTAGGAAAATCTAATGATGATGAAACTACTTTCTATCTTCTAGATATCATGTCTACTATCTAAATCCAAGAGCATGAAGTAATCAAAAATCTCTTTCTTGAAAAACCTAGCCTTGGCCGAATCTATCAAAGTAGGTTTGGTAGAGTTTTTGTTCATGGTTTTCATTAATGATCTTGTTAATCAAGCTATTAGTATGTATGATTAATAAATCCAAGTTGGTTTATTAAACTAAGAACCCTAACCCTAAGATTATGTTGAGGCCGAATCTATGTATAAAAGAGTTAGAAAGTTTTGAGTTTCAACTTTAGTTGTTTAGTCACTAATCCATGATTTAGGTTAATCAAGGATCATTAATCTATGACTTAATCATGATTAGGAATTTTAAGGATTTTGAACCCTAAAAGTCAGCCCTTGGCCGAAACCCTAACCCTAAAGGTTAGAGGATTTTGTTTCAAATTTTAGTCATGTAATAAGTAATCTATGTTAATTAAGACTCTAGTAATTAGGATCCAAAAGATGACATTAAGAAGATAACCCTAAACCTATTTTCTAAGTGTTGGCCGAACCTAGCCCTAAAGTGTCATAGATGGTTGTTAGTTGATTAATTATAATTATTTTGTTTGGTTGAAGGTGATTGTGTTAACTCGTGGCGGGATAACGAGGATCGTCGTGTACGTATTTCCGGTGCTAGCTCGGGGGGAGAAAGAACCATTCCATCGTCGGAATCGATAAGTAGTAAATAATTTAAAATAATGGTGTAGGGCGACCTAAACCCTACTAGTGGTCGAGTAATCGACAATACCAAAATCGTATTGAAATCTTTTCCGTAAAACCAATGACGATTTGGGAATTGTAGGTTTATCGCCTTAGGTTGATTATTCATATTTGAGGATGTTTGAATTATTTACTTTTGACTGTTTGTGATACGCTGGTTGAGGTATTCCATCTGCATGTGACGTATTGTTTCGGTGTTTGAATAATTATGATATTGAGGATGTTTGCTGTCTGTCACGGCCGTGATGGTTGTCATGGCCAGGCCGTGACAGATTCTGTGTTGTAGGATTCTTGTCTTTGTTGTCTGTCACGCCGCGGATGGCTATCACGGCCAGGCCGTGACAGAGTCCGGACTTTGTTATTTATTTGGTTGAACTATTATGATTTGGTTGTGATAAATTGCCTTATATGATATTGAGATATTTGAATATTCTGTTGATTAATGTGTTATGCATGATCTGCCTGGGTTTGATACTATGCTTAGATGATTTTAAGGAAAGATAAATATTGCTCGGAGGTAATTTGTTTGGGTGAGAGTTTTGAATATGAATTAGAAGTGCCTCGCTATTATGGTATAGAAGTAATGTGATATAGTATGTAAGTGGAGGTTATGAGGAAAAGCTTGAGGTACTAGGTTGTTATTGATAAAAGTCAGTGAGAATCATATGTTGCATTGGTGTTCATAACCGTGTATTTGAGATACACGAGGTCCGAAGTTCTCGTGGACCGTTCCAAATTAGAATTTAGGTTGTGCAACTATAGTGTCATTGCTTTGCATGAGCACCCTTGACAGAGTGAGAGAGAGAATCAGGGTGTGCACCGACGATACAGTGCAGCTATAGTGTCATTGCTTTGCATGAGCATTCTTACCATGGATAAGAATGTGCACCTGCGTGGGGAACGTGTCACTTAGGCGAGATCGGCATCCCTAACGAGGGATGTGTGACAGAGTAGTAGTGGCCACATCAAAGCATAAAGGTCTAGTTGCATGAGTTGAAGGGTAGAGGATGATATATAGTGAATTGAGGATGATTGTTGATTTTGAATGATGCGTGTCTGTGACTATTATTGTATTATATGCTATGAATCTTTTCCACTTATGATGATAGAACTGTTTCTTATCTCCCTATTTCTGTATTTTTGGTGTCTGTCTACTTTGTACGTTAGAAGACCATATGGACGACTATGTTACGGAGGAGATGGATGGAACCCCATACGAGACGGAGATGGTTGAAGAGTTGAACGACGTTCCGTATGAAGTCGACGCTGAAGAACCATCTATTGATCCTGATAATGTAGGCGTAGTTAGTTTAAGGCCAGTGAGTCACATAAGGTGTTTTGTTTTAGTTAGTTATAAGCAGGTTGTGTAAAATAAAGGATACTTATATGTGTAATTATGTAATATAGTTTGGTGTGTTTTATATTTGTATAAGTTATATAATTATTAATTAAGTTTTAATTTTTACGTATTTTCAACAGTAAGCGCGCGATTAAGTAAATAACTAATTAAGGATTTAATGTAATAATACAATGGGGCACAACGGGGTGTCTCATTACTCACCCGCTGGCTCGCACACATGTCAGACTCCTTGGTCCGTGTTTCAAGACGGACCGAATAGGGAGCCCACAGGCTGACGCCCGGAGCACGTTTGTGCCGAAGAACGCCGAGCAGGCGCGTGCTGCCATCCACAATCGAGATGATGACGTCTCCACAAGCATGCCAATAGCACGGACTTGGGCCACCATCACAATTCGCGTCGTTCAATGCCCCGAGTCGATTGGCAGACCGGCTCTCGCCGTTCCACATCCGACCGAGGCACATCGTCGGCCCCTATCCGCTTCCCTCCCGATAATTTCAAGCACTCTTTGACTCTCTTTTAAAATTCCTTTTCATCTTTCCCTCGCGGTACTTGTTTGCTATCGGCCTCTCACCAGAATTTAGCCTTGGACGGAATTTACCGCCCGATTGGGGCTGCATTCCCAAACAACCCGACTCGCCGACAGGGCCTCGTGGTTCGACAGGGTCCGGGCACGACGGGGCTTTCACCCTCTCCGGCGCCCCCTTCCAGGGGACTTGGGCCTGGTCCGCCACTGAGGACGCTTCTCCATACTACAATTCATACACCGTTGGCGACCGATTCTCATGGTGGGCTCTTCACAGTTCGCTCGCTGTTACTAAGGGAATCCTTGTTAGTTTCTTTTCCTCCGCTTATAGATATGCTTAAACTCAGCGGGTAGCCCCGCCTGACCTGAGGTCCCGTCGTGGGCAGCCAACGGCCGCTCATGGGTCAAAGAGTCCCAAATCCGGTAGGGGTGACACACACGATCGGTCTCGAGCTCTTACTCAACCACCATCCATCGCGGCGCACTCTACCACGGACTCAATTTTCAGCCAACCATGAGGCATCACTCACGGGAAGCCAACATTCACCCCTTTACTATGCCTAGCAACAGGGCTAAGGCATTGGGGCAACAATGTGCAACACCCAGGCAGGCGTGCCCTGGACCTAATGACTTCGGGCGCAACTTGCGTTCAAAGACTCGATGGTTCACGGGATTCTGTAATTCACACCTAGGTCGCATTTCGCTACGTTCAT
>CM061069.1:9454583-9456629 GCA_030762895.1 Sophora flavescens | reverse complement strand
AGAAGGCATGGTGGAAAAGCAAACCTATAAACCTGGGTCCACCACATGTTTAAGTATGCTAGTATACCACATTTCGGCTAAAAGTTCCCAAAACTCCAACCCCTCAATGAAATGCAGCAAAATTTGGAGGTAAAGCTGGAAATAATATAGCAAGAGTGCCTGTAAAAATTCAGGTCAAAATTCAATTTGTAGCCTAGGTTCCTTGTCGTCGAACTGTCGCATATCCCGGATTTCGGTTGAAAAATCATAAAAAATCACAACCTTCATGAAATGCCACGAAACTTTGTGGACACCTTGGGAATATTATAAGTAGTGTGCCTGCAAAAAATCAGCTCAAAACTCGCTTGCTAGACCCATTTTCCGATTTTTGGGAATTTTTCGGTTTTCCACTTTGAAAAATTATAAAAGAAGATGGTATGGTGAAAAATTCTGTAAATTTTTCGTCCCCTAGCTCCCATTTTCATAAGCATTCCTACAAAAAATTGAGCCAAATTTCGACCTCTAGCTTGGAAAAAAAGAGTATGTCTCCCCAGCAAAAAGGATGTCTTGTGCTGGAAAATGGGTCTTTGCATATTATGCTATTATAGGGGTGGGGGGTAGAGGTGCCAGCCTGACCCTGGCCTGGTGCCAAGCCTGATGCACCATGGTCCACCCCCCCTAACACCCGTGTAATGATCCCCAACATTGCACATCAACCTTGCCCACGGGATGGTAGGTGACTCGAGCAGGTCATCTTCCGACCGACCGACTCCGTGGGCCGGAGCGCGGGCAGACCTGGGAGGCGGGTGTGGGGAAAAATGTGGGCATCGGATTGGACCGTTTTTGTCAGATTTTCCATGGTGTGTCGAGGCTTATGGGTGTGGCTCCTCGACCATGGTTGTGGACGGACGTTGTGTTAGGTTATGCCGTTCGGGGCGAATCCGAAACACGAAGGGACGCGTGATCGTCCGGATGTGACCAAGGTGGGGGTCCGCAACACCAAACTAGTTGAAGGCACACCACAAAGGATCCTCGCAATGTGGCTGGCACCGGTTTTAAAAATGTTGGCTTTCAAAATTTTGTCAATTTCATTTTTAAAAATGTTGGCTTTCCATATTTATCAATTTTGTGGGGTATTCGATGGTGTGGCGAGGCTGTGGGTGCACGGTTCCTCGACTTTGGTTGTAGATTGACGTGGTGTTAGGTGATGCCTTCCGGGGCGGAGCCGAAGCACCAAGAGTCGGGTGATTGTCCTGAAGTGGCCTTGTGAAGGCGCATCGGATTGGATCCTCGCGGTGTTGTTGGTTTTTAAAAATGTTGGCTTTCGATATTTATCAATTTCGTGGGGTACTCGATGGTGAGGTGAGGATGTGGATGTGCGGCTCCTCGACCTTGGTTGTGGATGGACGTGGTGTTAGGTGATGCCTTCCGAGGCGGAGCCGAAGCACCAAGAGACGGGTGATCGTCCTGAAGTGGCCTTATAAGGGGTGCTCAAACACCAGATCTGCTGAAGGTGCATTGGAAAGGATCCTAGCAGTGTTGTTGGTTTTTAAAAATGTTGGCTTTCGATATTTATCAATTTCGTGTGGTACTCGATGGTGTGGCGAGGCTGTGGGTGTGCGGCTCCTTGACCTTGGTTGTGGATGGACGAGGTGTTAGGTGATGTCTTCCGGGGCGGAGCCGAAGCACCAAGAGACGGGTGATCATCCTGAAGTGGCCTTGTAAGGGGTGCTCAAACACCAGATCGGCTGAAGGCGCATTGGAAAGGATCCTCGCGGTGTTGTTGGTTTTTAAAAATTTTGGCTTTCGATAGTTATTAATTTAGTGGGGTATTCGATGGTGTGGCGAGGCTGTGGGTGTGCGGCTCCTCGACATTGGTTGTGGATGGACATGGTGTTAGGTGATGCCTTTCGGGGAGGAGCTGAAGCACCAAGAGAGGGGTGATCGTCCTGAAGTAGTCTTGTAAGGGGTGCTCAAACACCAAATCGGCTGAAGGCGCATCGGAAAGGATCCTCGCTATGTATCTTGTTTTTAAAAATGTTGGCTTTCGATATTTATCAATTTCAT
>CM061069.1:9422083-9444583 GCA_030762895.1 Sophora flavescens | reverse complement strand
ATCTCTTAGACTTAGCATCCAAATATCTTATGGAGCTCAAGTCCATGATCATGTTGGAAAACAATGGAAACTTAAACATTCCAATCTCTTAGACTTAGCATCCAAATATCTTATGGAGCTCAAGTCCATGATCATCTTGGAAAAAATGAAAGTAATACATCCTAGCTTTAATAACATAGAATAAACAAGTTAGAAATCCTTAAACTTTCCAATCTCTTAGACTTAGCATCAAAATATCTTATGGAGCTTAAGTCCATGATCATTTTGAACAAATAAAAACTCACACATCCTAGGACCTAAACACTAAGTTTCGACCATCATAGGATGATGAGGAAAATATTCTTTGTTTAACAATAACTCTTATGTTTAGAATCACAAGGTATTAAGAGTTATAAATCCATGATCATACTTGGAAAGTTGAAATATAGTATCCTAGGCTTACTTATTCATATTTTCAGCCATCATAGGAACAAGCTATCAAAACTTCCAAGATTTATAGATTTAAGATCAATGGATAGTTAGAAACTCAAACACATGACCATATTCAAAAAGTTGAAACAAAAACTTCCTAGGTCACAAATGCAAGCATTCTGCCTTCATTGGAAGATACAGGTAGAGATTTTTGTTTTACACAACCTCTTAGTATGTGAAAATATAATTTAATACAAGACTATAGAAAGTGGCTTCAACTCAAAAGGAGTTTTCTACCATTTAGAGAGATTTTAGAAGTTTAAAGCATATAAAGAACACATAAAGTAAACTAATAAATAATAGATGAAACTTGCAAAAAGATTCATATGAGAGCATTACCCTTAGTATAAGGAAGCACTTTAATGAAGAACTTAAGTAGAAAAGATGAATAAAAACTAAAGCTTTAAGAGCTTGAACTTTTAGAAGAAAGAAGAAGATGAAGGTTTAATGGAGGTTGAAGGAGGAAGATCATGAAGGGAAAATGAAAGGGGTATATATAGAGAGGGGAGAGAGTGGCACGAAATTGAGGAGAGAGGAATGAGCTTGGAGAGCAAGTCTTGACCTTGTGCCTTGTTTGGTTGAAGAGGAAAGAGAAAAATAGGTTTTTAGAATATAATATGATATATTTCAAAAATCCATCATGACCACTTTTTATGAGGTAGCTTAGGCCATACCTCCAGTGAGTCACCTCACTCCCTCATCTCACCTCAAGCCTTTTATGTCTCCTATTCTGCTCCATTTCGTACCCGGTTGCATTTCTGATCGTAATTCTTCCGACGTTTTCACCCGAATAAAATATTATATTTTATTTTTGAACGAATATTATCAAAAGAACCAAAGTTGAAGGAAACATAATAAAAAGACTAACTATCTCGTTCACGGGTCAAAATTAGGTTTTTCTACACAGTAAACTTGTACCGGTAGTGAAAACGCAGATCGGCTTTCGTCTGAATTTTCAACCGAAGATTTTACCGTAACCCTCTACCATAAAGTAGACTATGAATATGATTTTATTTTAATCAAAAACACTTTCTAACTCTCAAATTTAAAATATAATTTAATTATATTTTAACCGGTTGAATAGCATCATTAAAATCAGGTTGTTACAGGCGGAGCCGAAGCACCAAGAGACGGGTGATCGTCCTGAAGTGGCCTTGTAAGGGGTGTTCAAACACCAGATCAGCTGAAGGCGCATTGTAAATGATCCTCGTGGTGTTGTTGGTTTTAAAAATGTTGGCTTTCAATATTTATCAATTTCGTGGGGTACTCGATGGTGTGGCGAGGCTGTGGGTGTGCGGCTCCTTGACCTTGGTTCTGGATGGATGTGGTGTTAGGTGATGCCTTCCGGGGCGAAGCCAAAGCACCAAGAGACGGGTGATCGTCCTGAAGTGGCCTTGTAAGGGGTGCTCAAACACCAGATTCCTGACTTGGCTCGGTGTGGTGCACCATATTCCTGGTTTGGCTCGGTGTGGTGCACCGGATTCATGACTTGGCTCGGTCTGGTGCACCAGATTCATGACTTGGCCCGGTCTGGTGCACCAGATTCATGGTTTGGCTCGGTGTGGTGCACCAGATTCCTGGTTTGGCTCGGTGTGGTGCACCAGATTCCTGACTTGGCTCGGTGTGGTGCACCATGGTGCACCAGATTCATGGTTTGGCTCGGTGTGGTGCACCAGATTCCAGACTTGGCTCGGTCTGGTGCACCATATTCCTGACTTGGCTCGATCTGGTGCACCGGATTCCTGACTTGGCTCGGTGTGGTGCACCAGATTCATGGTTTGGCTCGGTGTGGTGCACCAGATTCCTGATTTGGCTCGGTCTGGTGCACCAGATTCCTGGTTTAGCTCAGTGTGGTGCACCAGATTCTTGACTTGGCTCGGTGTGGTGCACCAGAGATTCCTGACTTGGCTCGGTGTGGTGCACCAGATTCCTGACTTGGCTCGGTCGGTGCGGACAGGAACCAAGGTTGCAAGGGTCTAGTGCACATGGCACTGACCGGTTGAAGGTGTTGGTGCCGGAAGATGGAGGTTCATTTTGGGTGGCTAGTGACTCGTGCATGACGACCGTGCTCGGCACATGTCGCAGATGCATGATGAGTGTGATTACACCTCATATTTATTAATCATTTTGCATGCATTCTCATATAGTTTAGGCACATTTAATTTGATTTTTGTTAATTTTTACCTTGGAACGGGTAAGACGGTTTTTGTGGTGTTGTTTTGCATAAATCAAGGGTAAAATGCTCAGGATCAACCATGATGGAGCTCGGATGAAGACGGATCTTGAAAAGTGAAGAAAATGAGCCAAACAGAGCCCATCACGGCCTAGCCGTGATGACCATCATGGCCATGATCGAGCAAATGTAGAAAAGAAAGAAGACTGGAGTCAGAATTGGTCACGGCCTAGCCGTGATGCCCATCACGGCCGTGACCTGTCAGCTGAGCCAGACCCCCATAAGTCAGAATCTGTCACGGCCTAGCCGTGATGACCATCACGGCCTAGCCGTGATGACCATCACGGCCGTGACAGACCAATTACTGAAGAAGCGCCCAAGGCAGAAGCCGTCACGGTCTAGCCGTGATGGCCATCACGGCCGTGACGTGCATTACTTGGATCAGAAGCAACTGATTTGGATCTAATTTGAGTTAGATTGGGATTCAAACTTCCCAAATCTATAAATAAGGCATCAGGCAGAGACTAGAGGAGGACTTTTTTTTGGCTGCTACTCTTAGGCTATTATTTAGGATCTCTCTTCTTCTTCTTCTTCTCCTTCTTCTCTTAGTCTTATTTTCATGTTATTTGTAACCAAGCTTGTCATCTCCATGGCAAGGCTTGAGTAGTAGTTTAATTTCTAGGGATTGGGACTACGCCCAAGGTTGTTTTATGTTGTTAATTTGATGTTATATCTTTGTTAATTGCGATTTTGCTTTAGATCTGATTTCTAGTGTTTGAATTACTCGTAAATTCGGTGGCCACTTGTTTACGTGTCATAGACATTCTAAGGAGGAACCTAGCGGTGAACTTAGGTGTCGAATCTATAGAATCAAACTTAGGACTGAAATCACCAGAGTTAGAAGTCGTCCTTCGAGGATCAACGAATTGTCACGAAACGCAAAGGGTCCAATCTAAATTCGACTACCACGAGAGTAGGGGTTGGTTTAATTGGGCACGGTTTTTGTAACACGAGAGGGAGCTTAAACTATTTGAGGATAAATCTGCCTTCAAGGCATTTTCGATAATTAACAAGGTTTAATCAATTTAGTAACATAAACGATCTTGTTGGTAACCCAAATCCCTAGGAATCCATTTAGATCTGAAAACCATAAATTGTTACTTTATGTTTTACTTGATTTTGATTTTAAAGTCATCTCTTATTTCAAATATCAAAACCTTTTCTAAAATCCAGTTTAGTCAATTTGATAATTAGTTGTGATTCGAGATCACGGTCTCTGTGGGATCAATATCTTTTTATTACTTGGCGACAATCCGGTACACTTGCCGGATCGCACGTGCACTCGTACGACAACAAGTTTTTGGTGCCGTTGCCGGGGACTATGCTTTCTCGAATCTCAATTTTATTTTTAAATTGATTTTTCTGGACCTTTTCTTTTTATTTATTTAATTTTTATTAAAAAAAATTATTTTCCTTCTAGAGTATCTATCTCTCTGTGTTTTTATGCAAAAATCCCTAAGTCTTGGACACCTTACTAAGGTTGACCCCGAAATCGAGAGGACCTTTTCACAAACGTAGGAGACTACAAAGAGAGAGAAAGAGGTTGAGTCCCATTCCACTCATGGCGAATCAACCGAATATGAAACCATTGAAGGGCTACGCAGCCTCAAATGCGAGGGGTTTGCGAACCGGGATTGCTAGGCCAGAGATCGAGGCGGAGAACTACACTATACCTCGTATGCTAATCAACATGATTAGGCAACATCAATTCGGAGGACTGCCGTCGGAGGACCTGACTGACCACGTGGAGACATTCTTGGAGTTCACCGACGTAGTTAGAATTCATGGTGCCCCGGTTGATGCTATTCGCTTGAGGTTGTTCCCCTCCTCTCTGACTGGAAAAGCGAAAGCTTGGCTGAAGCAAATACCCGCTAACACCTTGTCGACTTGGGACCAACTGGAGCAGGCGTTCTTGGAGAAATTCCTCCCTCCATCCAAGACGGCTTATCTACGAGCCCAGATCACTGGCTTCTTCTAAAAGGACGGAGAATGCTTATCAGAAGCTTAGGATCGCTACAAGGGATTGCTGGAGTCTTGCCCACATCATGGACTCGAGAGGTGGTTATTAGTGCACACCTTCTGCAATGGATTGGACTACTCTTCGAAGGTGTCACTCGATTCCGCAGCTGGTGGAGCCTTTATGAATAGGCCTCTGACTGAGGCATTCAACATCATTGAAAACGTGGCCACCAACTACCACCAATGGGGTTCAGAAAGAGGTAATAAGCCGAACAAGATTTCCGGGGGTAAGTTTGAAATAAATAGCACTGATCTTATAATGTCAAAAATAGACTCACTGAATAAACGTTTTGATCAGCTTGAACGGGCTAATGTGAGTGCAATAGGTGCTACTAACCTTGTTTGTGAGATTTGTGGAATGCAGGGGCATGACATAATGGAATGCCAACGTGGTGTTGCTCATGGATCCGGCGCTTCGGGTGAACAAGTGAACTCTTGTCACAACTTCTACGACACAAACCCGAAGTTGCACAATTAAGCTCCCCCAAATCCCTACAACCAAAGGAAGAACATCCCTTACCTCTCCTACGGAAACTACAGCAACACGCTAAACCACGAGTTCCACGAGGGCCAAGGTAATAGGAAACCCGCACCGGGGTATCCTCAGGTACAGAAATCTAAACTCGAGTCTTTATTGGAAAGTTTTGTTGAAACTCGGACAAAACAAAATGAAGAGTTTAGACAACAAGGCAGGGCAGTGAACGAGGCAATAAAAGAGCTAGCGTCCAAGGTAGATAACTTAGCCATTCATAACACGATGCTAGAAACTCAGATTGCCCAACAAGCCAGCACATACTCTAGACCTAAGGGTACGTTCTCGGGGCAACCCGAAGCTAATCCCAATGAGCATTGTAATGCCATATACTTGAGGGGTGATAAGCTTGGGGTGGTTGAAAAGGACGTGGAACCAGAGGAGGACATGAGCGAAGATGAAAAGCCAGAACCAAAGTATGTCCCTCCACCACCGTACGAACCCCCAATACCCATCCCACAAAGGTTGGTCAAGAAAAAGCTAGTAGATATAGAAACTAAAATGCCGCCTAAGCTGAAAGACCCAAGTAGTTTCTCTATCGCTTGCTCGATTGAAGAAGTGCAAATAGACCAAGCCTTATGTGACTTAGGGGCTAGTGCGAGCTTGATGCCCCTCACTATCTTGGAAAGGTTGGGAACCAAAGAGTTGAGTCCATTCAAATTCTCCTTACAATTTGCGGATGGCTCGACTAGGACTCCTCTAGGCATACTAGAGAATGTTCCTGTAAGGGTAGGAAAATTTTTCATCCCTACCGATTTCCTGGTATTGGATATGAAAGGGAATTCTGAATTCCCCATCATTTTAGGAAGGCCATTCTTGGCCACCGTTGGAGCAATAATAGACGTAAGGAATGGCAAACTCTCTCTGAATGTAGAGCAGGGTAAGGTAGATTTTGAATTGACTAACTCATATAACAACCCTCCTTTGTGAGTCATGTGTGCAGGATCGATGTAACGTCTCCAGTGGTAAAGGAAGAGCTCAACATGGAACGAACTCCGAAGATATTCATGGCTGATGATGCACCCAGTAGTGATGAAGTTGGAGTTGCTGATCATGTCGAAACAAAACTTCCGCCGGGAGGGAGTAAGGCCAGGAAGCTCCGAGTGAAAAGAGCGAAGCGGAAGCGCAATTGGCCATATGAGCAGAATCGGCTCTTTGAAGGACTTCCATGGAAGAGAAGTATTCCTGCACTTCTACGCCCAGCCGACCCCGATTGATTGAAGGAAATATGGTCAAGCTTAAGACTGTAAATAAGCGCTTCTTGGGAGGCAACCCAAGTTTTTCCTTCCCTTTACCATTTGTTTTTGAATTTAGCTCTTGAATAATTTGAGAAGATCAAGAGGTAAAAATCATAAATTAATAAAATTGTCAAGTGTTTTCAGGTTAAGAAGGAAGGAAGAGCAAAAAGGGCAGGGACTAACAAAGTCAGAAGTCATCACGCCCAGGCCATGACAGTGGTCACGGCCGTGATGAGCTAGCGAAGACGACCATAAAGGATCACGGCCCAGCCGTGATATCCATCACGGGCGTGACGAGAAGGACCCTAAGATCAGAGAGCATCACGGCCTAGCCGTGATGCACGTCACGGCCGTGACAAGCCAGCTCCTGAAGACCGGAATTGATCACGGCCTGCCCGTGATAAGCCTCACGGCCGTGATACAGTTTCCAACAAGTTTTTGACTGGAATGTGAGCCAACACCCGCTACCACCTCGGTGAGTTGTTCCATTTTTCTCCTCTCTCCGACTTGATTATTTACATTGGGGACAATGTAAGTTTTAAGCTTGGGGTAGGGGTATTTTTGCAAATTTTTGCATTTTGCATTTTTCATGTTGCATTAATATAGGCATAGTTTTGCATGATCACGTGATTAGATTGCCCCCTTGCTTAGATTATGCATCCAATTGTGATAACTTGGTGCCAAATAATTTGAGATAGTGAATTTTTTAACCCAATTTTTTTTTTATTCTTGTGACAAGGCTAAAAATAAAAATTCTTGAGATGATCTTTTGATAGTTGATAATTAGCATGTGGTTCCTTAAATGTGTGTTTCTCACTGATTTTTGAACTACTAAATGTAAGATTTTGAGCCAAAAAGGGGTACTCACTAAATCTACCCCATTCCTTGTGATAGAGTGTTTTAATTCCTCTTGGATTGTATTTTCTACAACTTGACTTGAAACCGTTTTGAAACTTAAAAATTTTTTAACACATTTTCGAAAACGATTGAGGTACTAGGTATTTTTCTGGCCTTCTGAGCTTTGTTTGATTAAATGCTACCCCTTAGTTGCCCAGTTTTGAGCCTAAAAGAAGAAAATACTTTTCTTGGTACCTTGAATTACTTTGATGAATAATGCTTGGTATGGCACCTTTTAAAGTATTACAAAAAGGGTAAAAAGGTAGTTTGAAAAAGTATGGGATGAGAAAGTTAGAAAATATTTCTCTTGAGCTAAAAATCTCCCCTTCTCCAAATAAATAAAATGAAATAAACACAAAAAAATGGAGAAGGGGATGACAAAAGAAAGTGAGAAATAAAAATAAAAAGAAAGAAAGGTGGAAAAATGAATCAAAGCCCAAAAAGGTATTTTAGAAGGTGTCATGCTTTGAAATGTTTGATAATTTGTTTAGCCTTTTTGAAATTTCCTTTTCTTGATCTCCCCACCTAACAATTAATCCCATGGCCACATTACAACCAAAGTAAAAGACCTCTTGATTCTTATGTGTTTTCATTAATAAAGTAGAGATTTGGTTAATAGTCAAGCTTATGGTAGAATACCTTCCTTGAGGAAATTGATAGAATTGTCATATACCCTTAAACACTTGAGTAAGGTGGGAAGAGTGCCCGAATCAGTGAGAATATGAATTTAGGAAACCTAAGCTTCTAATTGGGCTTGAAATCGATTATCTCTTGGGTGCTTATTGAATATGCCTGTTGCTTGGATTAGTTATTCGGGTTCTTGATTCATTATCCATGCTTTGATTATTTATATCTTATGGCCTTGGTGATTGCTTGAGGACAAGCAAAATCTTAAGCTTGGGGTGATTTGATGAGTGTGATTACACCTCATATTTATGTTGGACTAGAATATAGGCAAGTATACCTAGTCGTACAAGTAATACGGTGGTAAGACCGGTTATCGTACCCACGGGGATCGGTTGCCAATTACCAATTCGCAACTTCGGCAACTATCTAGACTAAACTAGGAATCAAGAGAAATCAAAACAAAAATAAAAGCAATAAAATGATTTTTGTCTTTTTGGGAACTTTTAACAAACACTTGGAGTGCGGAAAGAGGTGTTGGGATTAGATTTCACCAAACCTTAGCATCATGCAATACCAAGACTAGATACCTCCCATTCATGCTTCAAATATTAAAATCAACCCACGAAATTACTCAAGCCCCGATTCCTCGGATGGCAAGAGCCTAAATCCACTAATAGACCCTAATTCCTTAGGTGGCCTAGATTAATGAATTTGCATTACGATTAAGGATTACGCGATTACTAATAAACCAAACTCCATTCCTAGATGTATGGTTTACTAGGTGATTAATTCCAGTTCTCGTTCTAATATGAATTTTCCAATTGCATACCAAAACGATAATCAAGTCATGGGGGTGATAGCCACAACAAGCATTAAGCATAGGAATTAAACACTAATACGAAGGCATGAACACAGATTAATCAATCATGGTAAATACATAATATTCAGTTTGGTTACATCTAATCCCAACAAAAAGGGATTTAACTACTCATTGTAATAGAAATTAAAAAAGAGAAAGAGAGAAGGGATGAAGTAAACTCATGACGAATCCTCCAATCTTCTTCCAATCCGAGAGCAGAGAAAAACCACCCCTTTTTGCTTCCCAAGAGTCTCCCTAGGGTGAAAGTGCTCCTAGGTTCAAAGTCCCTGTTTTTCTGTGTGTTTCTGGTCTCCACTAGGGTTCCCAGCCTCCAGATCTCCTTTTTCTGTCTGTTGCGTTCATATTTATAGAGAGGCCGCGCGTCACGGTCGTGATGGCTGTCACGGCCAGGCCGTGACGTGTTCTGGAATGGGCGCGCCTTCAAATTTGGAGCATCACAGTCATGAGCCTCATCACAGCTAGGCAGTGATCAATTCTGCCTGGCCTGTCACGGCTGTGATGGGCGTCACGGCTAGGCCGTGACAGCTTCTGACTTTTGCCTTCAATCTTCTCAGTTTTCTTGATCATGGTCGTGATGGTCGTCACGGCCAGGCTGTGATGGGCTCTGCTTGGCTCATTTTCCTCACTTTTCAAGCTCTATTTCATCCAAGCTCCATCATGGCTGATTCTGAGCATTTTTTCTTAAATTCCTGCAAAACAACATCACACAACCGCCTTACCCGTTCCAAGACAAAAACCAATAAAAAATCAAACCAAATATGCCTAACCTATATGAAAATGCATGCAAAAATGTACAAGAAATATGATGCGAAATCACACTATCAAATCACCCCAAGCTTATTCACGTGCTTGTCCTCAAGCAATCACTAAGGCCAGAAGATATGAATAATCAGAGCATGGATAGTGAACTAAGAACCCGAGTAGTAACTAATCCAAGTAACATGCATTTTCAAATAATTGAGCAAGAGATAATCAATGTCAAGTCCAATTAGAGCTTAGGTTTCCTAAATTCATATTCTCACTAATTCGGGCACTCTTTCTCACCTGAAGATCACCCCAAGCTTGTTCATTTGCTTGGCTCTCTTTCTCACCCTCACTCAAGTGTTTAGGGATATATGACAATTCGCTCCATTTTCCTCAAGGAATGAATTCTACCGTAGGCTTGACTATCAACCAAATCTCTACTTTATTAATGAAAACAATTAAGAATCAAGAGGTCTTTTGCTTTGGTTGTAACGTGGCCATGGGATTTAACGTTAGCTGGGGAAATCAAGAAAATGACATTTCAAAAGGCTACACAAAACATCAAGCATTGCAAATCATGACACCTTCTAAAATACCCTTTTGGATTTCGATTCACTTTTGCCACCTTTCTTTCTTTCTTTTTCTTTTATTTCTCACTTTTCTTTTTGTCATCCCCTTCTCTATTTATATTTCTTTTCCTCTTATTTTTCTTTTATTTGGAGAAGGGGAGATTTTCAATTCCAGAGAAATATTTTTCTGATTTTCTCATCCCATTGATAGTGTGATTTTACATGATGTTTCATATGTACTTTTGCATGCATTTTTCATATAGATTAGGCAGTCTTTATTTGATTTTTATTAGTTTTTCCCTTGGAACGGGTTAAGCGATTTCTTGGTGTTATTTTGCAGGAACTTAAGGAAAACTGTGCAGATTTGGCCATAATGAAGCTTGGATGATTTTAGAGCTTGAAAAGAGAAGAAATTGAGCCAAGCAGAAGTCTGAAGAATTCGCCCCGCGAATCACAATTAGCCTCACGACCCTGAAAGCTGACTACGCCAGGAAAATTCAACATCTTCGGGTTAGCGTCGGGAAGCCACTCTCGCCTCGCGAGAGTCCATTTCTCAGAAACAGCAGATTTTAACTTTCGCCTCGCGAGAGGCCATTCGCCTCGCGAGCTAGCGCAGAACTGATTGGTATAAGTTGCCGTTTTAGGGCAGAATTGAGGGGAGGGCTTGGAGAGGCAGACTTGGAGGCTGCGGCTGGAAGAGGATTCCAGCCCTGAAAGGGGATGTTTTCCTTGCTCTGGGACTGAAAGAAGATTGGAGGATCCATCTATGGAGTTTGCTTCATCCCTTCTCTCTTTCTCTTTGTATTCTCTTTTTATAAGTAGTTAAATCCCTGTTGTTGGGATTAGATGTAACCAAACTTATTATTATGTATTTATCTTGACTGATTATTCTGTGTTCATGTCTTCATATTAGTGATTAATAGTCTGTGCTTAATGCTTGTTGTGGCTAGCACCCCCATGACTCGATTTGTGTTTTGGTATGCAATGGGGACGTTCGTATCAGAACCAGAACTGAATTTAATCACCTAGTAACCCTTTCATCTAGGAATGGAGTTAGGTTTACTAGTAATCGCGTAATCCCTAATCTTAATGCAATTTCATTAATCTAGGCCACCTAAGAGATTAGGGTCTATTAGTGGAATTAGGCTCTTGCCATCCGAGGAATCGGGGTTTGAGTAGTTTAGTGGATTGATTTTAATATCTGAAGCATGAATGGAAGGTATCTAGTCCTGATAGTAAATGAGACAGATGTTTGGTGAAGTCTAGTCCCAACATATCTTTCTGCACTCCAAGTGTTTCTATAGAAAGCCTCAATGAACTTTTCCCTTTTCTTTTGTTTGTTTTACTTTCTCTTGATTAATAGTTTAGTCTAGATAGTTGCTGAGTTTGTGAATTGGTAGTTGACATCCAATCCCCGTGGATACGATAAACCGGTCTCACCACCGTATTACTTGTACGACTGGGTATACTTGCCCAGATTCGTCAACAAGTTTTTGGCGCCATTGCCGGGGATTGGTTTTGCCAATATCATTAGTAACAGAGGAGGCAACTAATTTAGACATTTTTATTCTTCACTTTTCTGTATATATTTGATTTTTTTCTTTTGAGTTGTGTTTGTGCAAGGTGGATGCAGTTCATGGACAATCACTATTATCCACCTGATGAGGAAGCCGCAAGTCACACTTGGGAGGACAACTTGTGTTGGGAAAATGATATAAATTTGGGAGGATTCTTCGAGGAGTTTTCCTTATCTCATAATATTCCATCACGAGACGATCCTATGACCGGCGAGCTTGTATATATATACACCAAGGAGGATTGGGAAACCTTTTGGTCATATTTACCACCTCCACCATCGTGTATTGTGATTCCCATAGAGCCACATGAAGCAGAATTTGAAAACAATCTGGTTATGGGAATGGATCAAATTGAAGATGAAGTGGTGATGGGGGATAAGTCACAAGAAGAGGGAGTACTTTCCACAAGTCCTTGGGAAGTTGAAGAATGGGAATGGAAGGAGCAAACACCATTGAAAGCTGCTCTAGAACAGTATTCCCAAGAGCTATCCGCCTCTGAGGCCAAGGCAAGAGCCAATTGTGAGAGTATCGAAGCTGTGATGCAGAACTTCAAAACGAAAGTGGAGGAGATTTGCAAGCAGTTAGTACAAGAGTCACCTGAAGCCCAATTGGAGGAAAATCTGGTTTGGGGAATAGTTCAAGATGAAGACGAAGTGGTAGTGGATTCCACCATGCTTGCTAAGGAATCTGAATTTTCTGCATTGGACAAATATGTCGGCTTGCATGCATGTGTGGACATTAGTAAGTTAGTCCCCTCCACTTGTCTAGCAAACTTCCTGGTGAGAATGCCATTTGACCCGCTAGGAAGTAAGTGCATTATTATGGTTGAAGAGGTCAATGGTGCTTTCACACAATGGCTGGGTGGAGTTGAGGATAAAGTCATTTTACTGCTACAATCTCCACTGGAAATACCATTTGATCCGGGAGGAGGATCCTAGAACGTCAAGCTAGTGACGTTAAAGAAGCGCTTATTGGGAGGCAACCCAACTTCTCTTAACCCTTCTCTTTAGTTAGTTTTTGTTTTTGATTTTAACCTCTTGAATAATTTGAGAAGCTCAAGAGGAAAAATAATAAATTGAGAATTGCCAAGTTTTTCAGGGTAGGAAGGAAGAAAGGAAGAGCAAGGAGAACAAGAAGAAAAGTCAGCACCCATCATGGCCAGATTTTCTGACTGGAACGAAAGCCAACACCCGCTACCGCCTCGGTAAGCCGTTCCATTTTTATTTTATTTTATTTTTTTCTCCTCTCTCTAACTTGATTGTTTACATTGGGGACAATGTAAATTCTTAAGCTTGGGGTAGGGGTATTTTGCATTTGAATTGCATGTTGCATTCATTTAGTTTTGCATGATAGCTTTGCATGATCACACAATTAGATTACCCTGGCTTAGATTTTGTATCCAATTGTAAGAACTAAGTGCCAAATAACTTGTGATAGTGAATTGTTGAACCCAATTTGTTATTCTTGTGATATGGCTGCAAATGAAAAATGCTTGAGATGAACTGTGATAGTTGATAATTAGCATATGATTCTGTAGATTTGTGTTGCTCATTGATTCTGAACTAAAATATGAGATTTTGAGCTAAAGGGGTACACACAAAATTTTACCCCATTCTTTGTGTTAGAGTGGTTATTCCTCCTGGTCTGTTTTCTCTAGAACTTGACTTGAAACCATTTTGAAGTTTAAAAATTTTTGAAAACATTTTTGAAAATGATTGAGGTAATAGGTATTTTTCTGGCCTTCTGAGCTTTGAATGATGAAATGCTACCCTTAGTTGCCCAATTTTGAGCCTACATGAAAAAAAAATGCTTTTCTTGGTACCCTGAAATATGTGGATAAATATGCTTGATAAGGGAATGACAAAAAGAAATGAGAAATGAAAAGAAAAAGAAAGAAAAGAAAGGTGGAAAAATAAATAAAAACCCAAAAGGGTATTTTAGAAGGTGTCATGATTTGCAATGCTTAATGTTTTGTGTAACCTTTTCAAAATTTCCCTTTCTTGATTGCCCCACCTAAGAATAAATCCCATGGCCCCGTTACAACCCAAGTAAAAGACCTCTTAATTCTAAACTATTTTCATTAATAAAGTAGAGATTTGGTTGATAGTCAAGCCTATGGTAGGAATCATTCCTTGAGGAAAATTGAGTGAATTGTCTTATTCCCCTAAACACTTGAGTGAGGGAGAAAAGAGAACCAAGCAAAAGAACAAGCTTGGGGTGAGCTTCAGGTGAGAAAGAGTGCCCAAATCAGTGAGAATATGAGTCTAAGGAACCTAAGCCTCTAATTGGACTTGAATTGATTGTCTCTTGCTGAATTGTTTGAATTGCCTATTGCTTGGATCATTTACTCGGGTTCTTAGTTCACTATCCACATTCTGATTATTTTGATCTTCTGGCCTTAGTGATTGCTTGAGGACAAGCAATTGAATAAGCTTGGGGTGATTTGATAGTGTGATTTTACATGATGTTTCATATGTACTTTTGCATGCATTTTTCATATAGATTAGGCAGTCTTTATATGATTTTTATTAGTTTTTCCCTTGGAACGGGTTAAGCGGTTTCTTGGTGTTATTTTGCAGGAACATAAGGAAAACTGTGCAGATTTGGCCATAATGAAGCTTGGATGATTTTAGAGCTTGAAAAGAGAAGAAATTGAGCCAAGCAGAAGTCTGAAGATTTCGCCCCGCGAATCACAATTAGCCTCGCGACCCTAAAAGCTGACTGCGCCAGGAAAATTCAACATCTTCGGGTTCGCGTCGCGAAGCCACTCTCGCCTCGCGAGAGTCCATTTCTCATAAACAACAGATTTTAACTTTCGCCTCGCGAGAGGCCATTCGCCTCGCGAGCGAGCGCAGAACTGATTGGTATAAGTTGCCGTTTTAGGGCAGAATTGAGGGGAGGGCTTGGAGAGACAGACTTGGAGGCTGCGGCTGGAAGAGGATTCCAGCCCTGAAAGGGGATGTTTTCCTTGCTCTGGGACTGAAAGAAGATTGGAGGATCCATCTATGGAGTTTGCTTCATCCCTTCTCTCTTTCTCTTTGTATTCTCTTTTTATAAGTAGTTAAATCCCTGTTGTTGGGATTAGATGTAACCAAACTTATTATTATGTATTTATCTTGACTGATTATTCTGTGTTCATGTCTTCATATTAGTGATTAATAGTGTATGCTTAATGCTTGTTGTGGCTAGCACCCCCATGACTCGATTTGTGTTTTGGTATGCAATGGGGACGTTCGTATCAGAACCAGAACTGAATTTAATCACCTAGTAACCCTTTCATCTAGGAATGGAGTTAGGTTTACTAGTAATCGCGTAATCCCTAATCTTAATGCAATTTCATTAATCTAGGCCACCTAAGAGATTAGGGTCTATTAGTGGAATTAGGCTCTTGCCATCCGAGGAATCGGGGTTTGAGTAGTTTAGTGGATTGATTTTAATATCTGAAGCATGAATGGGAGGTATCTAGTCCTGATAGTACATGAGACAGATGTTTGGTGAAGTCTAGTCCCAACATATCTTTCTGCACTCCAAGTGTTTCTATAGAAAGCCTCAACGAACTTTTCCCTTTTCTTTTGTTTGTTTTACTTTCTCTTGATTAATAGTTTAGTCTAGATAGTTGCTGAGTTTGTGAATTAGTAGTTGACATCCAATCCCCGTGGATACGATAAACCGATCTCACCACCTTATTACTTGCACGACTGGGTATACTTGCCCAGATTCGTCAACACCCATACTTTTTCAACTCCCTTTTTACCCTTTTTTGTAATACTTTAAAAGGTGCCCTACCAATCATCATTCATCAAAGTCTTTCAAGGTACCAAGAAAAGTGTTTTTTTTCAGGCTCAAAATTAGGCAACTAAGGGGTAGCATTTAGTCAATCAAAGCTCAGAAGACCGGAAAAATACCTAGTGCCTCAATCACTTTCAAAAATGTTTTCAAAAAATTTTAAGCTTCAAAACGGTTTCAAGTCAAGTTCTAGAGAAGTACAATCCAAGAGGAATAACACTCTATCACAAAGAATGGGGTAGATTTAGTGAGTACCCCTTTTTGGCTCAAAGTCTCACATTTAGTAGTTCAGGAATCAATGAGAAACACAAATCTACGGAACCACATGCTAATTATCAACTATCAAAAGATTATCTCAAGTAATTTTTTTAATTTGTAGCCTTATCACAAGAATAACAAATTGGGTTCAAGAATTCACTATCTCAATTTAATTGGCAGTCAGTTCTCACAATTGGATGCATAATCTAAGCAAGGGCAATCTAATCATGTGATCATGCAAAGCTATGCCTATATGAATGCAACATGCAAAATGCACAAGTATGCAAAAGTACCCCTACCCCAAGCTTAAAAATTTACATTGTCCCCAATGTAAACAATCAAGTCGAAGAGAGGAGAAAAAAATGGAACGACTTACCGAGGCGGTAGCGGGTACTGGCTCACATTCCAGTCAGAAACTTGTTGGGAAATGCATCACGGTCGTGAGCCTCATCACGGGCAGGCCGTGATCAATTCTGATCCATGGGTGTTGGCTTGTCACGGCCGTGAACTCCATCACGGCTAGGCCGTGATGCTCTCTGATCTTCAGGGTCTTCTCATCACGCCCGTGATGGGGATCACGGCTGGGCCGTGATCCTTTCTGATCTTCAATTCTGGCTCATCACGACCGTGACCAATGTCACGGCCTGGGCGTGATGGTTGCTGACTTTGTTGTCTCCCTGCCCTTTTGCTTCTCCTTCCTTCTTTCCCTGAAAACACCTAACAAATCTATTAATTTATTTTTTCCTCTTGATCTTCTCAAATTATTCAAGAGTTAAAAATCAAAAACAAATGAAAAAGGGAAAAGAAAACTTGGGTTGCCTCCCAATAAGCGCTTCTTTAACGTAACTAGCTTGACTCATTAAGAAGCATCCACCTGGATCCTAAAGCCTGTGGTATAAGGACCAAGGGGTGCTCAAGATGTAAGATCCTCCACCCGGATCCCATGGTTTATGGAGTGGCGATTGCAGAAGTAATATGACTCTATCCACAATTCCACCTAGCCAGTGTGTGAAAACTCCATTGACGTTTACAATTATGAACTCACTTCCTCTAGGGTCAAATGGTGTTTTCACGAGGAAGTGTGCCAGACAAGAGGGAGGGACTAACTTAGCAATGTCCACACATGCATGTAAGCCGACATATTTATCTAATGCAGCAAATTCAGATTGCTCAGCAAGCATGGTGGAGTCCACGACCACTTCATCTTCATTTTGAACTATCGCCAAAACCAGATTTTGCTCAAATTGTGCTTCATCTGACTCTTGTACTGACTGTTTACAAATCTCCTCAACTTGCGTTTTGAAGTTCTGCTTCACAGTTTCGATACTGTCACAGTTGGTTCTGATTTTGGCCTCGGAGGCGGATAGTTCTTGGGAATATTGTTCTAGAGCAGCTTTCAAAGGTGTATGCTCATTCCATTCCCATTCCTCAGTTTCCCAAGGATTTGTGAAAGGTACTTCCTCTTCTGGTGACTCGTCCACCATCACCACTTCATCTTCAATTTGATCCATTCCCACAACCATATTCTGCTCAAATTCTGCTTCATGTGGCTCTATGGGAATAAAACATGGTGGTGGAGGTGGCAAATACGAGTAAAAGGTTTCCCAATCCTCCTTGGAGTATATATATATATATATAAGCTCGCCAGTCATACAATCAACTCGTGATGGAATATTATGAGATAAAGAAAACTCCATAAAGAATTCTCCCAAATCTAAATCGTCTTCCCAACACCAGTTGTCCTCCTAAGTGTGACTTGCGGCTTCCTCATCAGGTGGATAATAATAATTTTCCATGAATTTCGTCCACCTTGCAAAAACAGAACTCAAAAAAAAAAAAGATCAAATATATACAGAAAAAAAAAATGTCTAAATTAGTTGCCTCCTTTGTTACTAATGATATTGACAAAGCCAATCCCCGGCAACGGCGCCAAAAACTTGTTGGACTAGAATATAAGCAAGTATACCTAGTCGTACAAGTAACACGGTGGTAAGACCGGTTATCGTATCCACAGGGATCGGTTGCCAATTACCAATTCACAACTTCGGCAACTATCTAGACTAAACTAGGAATCAAGAGAAATTAAAACAGAAAAATAAAAGCAATAAAATGTTTTGTCTTTTTGGGAACTTTCAACAAACACTTGGAGTGCGGAAAGAGGTGTTGGGATTAGATTTCACCAAACCTTAGCCTCATGCAATACCAAGACTAGATAACTCCCATTCATGCTTCAAATATTAAAATCAACCGACGAAGTTACTCAAGCCCCGATTCCTCGGAGGGCAAGAGCCTAAATCCACTAATAGACCCTAATTCCTTAGGTGGCCTAGATCAATGAATTTGCATTACGATTAAGGATTACGCGATTACTAATAAACCAAACTCCATTCCTAGATGCAAGGTTTACTAGGGGATTAATTCCAGTTCTCGTTCTGATACGAATTTTCCAATTGCATACCAAAACGATAATCAAGTCATGGGGGTGCAAGCCACAACAAGCATTAAGCGTAGGAATTAAACACTAATACGAAGGCATGAACACAGATTAATCAATCATGGCAAATACATAATATTCAGTTTGGTTACATCTAATCCCAACAAAAAGGGATTTAACTACTCATTGTAATAGAAATTACAAAAAGAGAAAGAGAGAAGGGAAGATGGAGCTTGAAAAATGAAGAAAATGAGCCAAACAGAGCCCATCAAGGCCTAGCCGTGATGACTATCACGGCCATGATCGAGTAAAACTAGAAAAGAAAGAAGACTGAAGTCAGAATTGGTCACGGCCTAGCCGTGATGCCCATCACGGCCATCACCTGTCAGCTGAGCCAGACCCCCATAAGTCAGAATCTGTCACGGCCTAGTCGTGATGACCATCACGGCCGTGACAGACCAATTACTGAAGAAGAGCCCAAGGCAGAAGCCGTTACGGCCTAGCCGTGATGGCCATCACGGTCGTGACCCGTATTACTTGGATCAGAAACAACTGATTTGGATCTAATTTGAGTTAGATTGGGATTCAAACTTCCCAAATCTATAAATAAGGCATCAGGAAGAGACTGGAGGAGGAATTTTTTTTGGCTGCTACTCTTAGGCTATTATTTAGGATCTCTCTTCTTCTTCTCCTTCTTCTCTTAGTTTTATTTTCATGTTATTTGTAACCAAGCTTGTCATCTCCATGGCAAGGCTTGAGTAGTAGTTTAATTTCTAGGGATTGGGCCTATGCCCAAGGTTGTTTTATGTGGTTAATTTGATGTTATATCTTTGTTAATTGTGATTTTGCTTTAGATCTGATTTCTATTGTTTAAATTACTCGTAAATTCGGTGGCCACTTGTTTGCGTGTCATAGACATTCTAAGGAGGAACCTAGCGGTGAACTTAGGTGTCGGATCTATAGAATCAGACTTAGGACTGAAATCACGAGAGTTAGAATCCATCCTTCGAGGATCAACGAATTGTAATGAAACGCAAAGGGTCCAATCTAAATTCGACTACCACGAGAGTAGGGGTTGGTTTAATTGGGCACGGTTTTTGTAACACGAGAGAGAGCTTAAACTATTTGGGGATAAACCCGCCTTCAATGAATTTTCGATAATTAACAAGGTTTAATCAATTTAGCAACATAAACGATCTTGTTGGTAACCCAAATCCCTAGGAATCCATTTAGATCTGAAAACCATAAATTGTTACTTTCTGTTTTACTTGATTTTGATTTTAAAGTCATCTCTTATTTCAAATATCAAAACCTTTTCTAAAATCCAGTTTAGTCAATTTGATAATTAGTTGTGATTCGAGATCACGGTCTCTGTGGGATCGATATCTTTTTATTACTTGGCGACAATCCGGTACACTTTGCCAGATCGCACGTGCACTCGCATGACAACAATGCACCGAGCACCGACAGGCAAATGTTGTGATACAAGCTTGAGAGCATTCCCCTGACCCCCCCCCCCCCCCCCCAAGACTTTTTAGAAGGCATGGTGGAAAAGCAAACCTGTAAACATGGGTCCACCACATGTTTAAGTATGCTAGTATACCACATTTCGGCTAAAAGTTCCCAAAACTCCAACCCCTCAATGAAATGCAACGAAATTTGGAGGTAAAGCTGGAAATAATATAGCAAGAGTGCCTGCAAAAATTCAGGTCAAATTTCAATTTGTAGCCTAGGTTCCTTGTCGTCGAACTGTCGCACATCCCTGATTTCGGTTGAAAAATCATAAAAAATCACAACCTTCATGAAATGCCACGAAACTTTGTGGACACCTTGGGAATATTATAAGTAGTGTGACTACAAAAAATCAGCTCAAAATTCGATGGCTAGATCCATTTTCCTATTTTTGGGAATTTTTCGGTTTTCCACTTCGAAAATTTATAAAATAAAAATGGTATGGTGAAAAATTCTGTAAATCTTTCGTCCCATAGCTCCCATTTTCATAAGCATTCCTACAAAAAATCAGGCCAAAATTCGACCTCTAGCTTGGAAAAAAAGAGTATGTCTCCCCAGCAAAAAGGATGTCTTGTGTTGGAAAATGGGTCTTTGCATATTATGCTATTATAGGGGGGAGAGGTGGCAGCCTGACCCTGGCCTGGTGCCAAGCCTGGTGCACCATGGTCCCCCCCCCCCCCCCAAAACGCCCGTGCAATGATCTCCAACATTGCACATCGACCTTGCCCACGGCATGGTAGGTGACTCGAGCAGGTCATCTTCCGACCGACCGACTCTGTGGGCTGGGGCGCGGGCGGGCCCGGGAGGCGGGCGTGGGGAAAATTGTGGGCATCAGATTGGACCGTTTTTGTCGGATTTTCCATGATGTGTCGAGGCTTATAGGTGTGGCTCCTCGACCTTGGTTGTGGATGGACGTTGTGTTAGGTTATGCTGTTCGGGGCGGATCCGCAACACGAAGGGACGCGTGATTGTCCGGATGTGACCAAGGTGGGGGTCCCCAACACCAAACCGATTGAAGGTGCACCGCAAAGGATCCTCGCAATGTGGCTAGCACCAGTTTTAAAAATGTTGGCTTTCAAAATTTTGTCAATTTAGTTTTCAAAAATGTTGGCTTTCGATTTTATCAATTTCGTGGGGTACTCGATGGTGTGGCGAGGCTTTGGGTGTGTCTTTCCTCGACCTTGGTTGTGGATGGACGTGGTGTTAAGTGATGATGCCTTCTGAGGCGAAGCCGAAGCACCAAGAGATGGGTGATCGTCTTGAAGTGGCCTTGTAAGGGGTGCTCAAACACCAGATTCGTTGAAGGTGCATCGGAAAGGATCCTCGTGATGTTATTGGTTTTTAAAAATGTTGGCTTTTGATATTTATCAATTTTGTGGGGAACTCGATGATGTGGCGAGGCTGTGGGTACGCGGTTCCTCGACCTTGGTTGTGGATGGACGTGGTGTTAGGTGATGCCTTCCGGGGCGGAGCTGGAGCACCAAGAGACGGGTGATCGTCCTGAAGTGGCCTTGTAAGGGGTGCTCAAACACCAGATCGGCTGAAGGCGCATCGGAAAGGATCCTCGCGGTGTTGATGGTTTTTAAAAATGTTGGCTTTCAATATTTATCAATTTCGTGGGGTACTCGATGGTGTGGCGAGGTTGTGGGTGTGCGGCTCCTCGACCTTGGTTATGGATGGAGGTGGTGTTAGGTAATGCCTTCCGGGGGAGAGTCGAAGCACCAAGAGACGGGTGATCATCCTGAAGTGGCCTTCTAAGGGGTGCTCAAACACTAGATCAGCTGAAGGCGCATCGGAAAGGATCCTCGCTATCTGTCTTGTTTTTAAAAATGTTGGCTTTTGATATTTATCAATTTCTTGAGGTTCTCTCTGGTGTGGCAAGGATGTGGGTGCCTGGCTCCTCGACCTTGGTTGTGGATGGACGTGGTGTTAGGTGAGGCCTTTCGGGGTGGAGCTGGAGTACAAAGGGATGGGTGATCGTCCTGAAGTGGCCTTGTTAGGGGTGCCCAACACCAGATCAGCTGAAGGCGCATTGCAATGGATCCTTGAGATGTTTTTTGTTTTTAAAAATAATTGCTTTCGATATGTATCAATTTCGTGCGGTACTCGATGGTGTGGCGAGGCTGTGGGTGCGTGGCTCCTCGACCCTGGTTGTGGATGGACGTGGTGTTAGGTGATGCCCTCCGGGGCGGAGCCGAAGCACCAAGAGATGGGTGCTCGTCCTGAAGTGGCCTTGGAAGGGGTGTCCAACACCAGATCGGTGGAAGTTGCATTGGAAAGGATCCTCGCGATGTTTTTGGTTTTTAAAAATGTTGGCTTTCGATTTTTATCAATTTCATGGGGTCCTCGATGGTCTGGCGAGGTTGTGGGTGCGCGGCCCCCTGACCTTGATTGTGGATGGACGTGGTGTTAGGTGATGCCTTCCGGGGCGGAGCTGAAGCACCAAGAGACGGGTGTTCGTCCTGAAGTGACCTTGGAAGGGGTGTCCAACACTTGATCGGCGGAAGGTGCATTGGAAAGGATCCTCGCGATGTTGTTGGTCAACCGATTTAAAAATGTTGGCTTCGGATATTGGTCGCGCCTGGCGATGCGGATGCGGTGCTTCTCGTTGCTTCCATGTGCTTGCTTACCGTTGGCAATGCGGGACGTGGTTCGTTCGGTTGCATTGTGTCTTGCAAATGTGATGGCATGTGAATGGTGGTCGGGATGTTTGTGCTGGCTGG
>CM061069.1:9377083-9414583 GCA_030762895.1 Sophora flavescens | reverse complement strand
TTGACCAAACCAATGTGGCAATTTGATTGGTCCAAAATTTGCCATATATGGGTGGTGTAGTGGGTGGTACAAAATATGGGTGGTGCACCTTAGCCCAACCCTTATTTTCATTAAATAGGTGCATCTTTTGAGACAATTTGTAATAATTAGGTTATATTTTCAGTTGGGAACAATAGGAACCGTAGGTGGAACTGTACCTAAATTTTTTTTCTTATTTTTATTGTCAGAATGGGAAAGCCTGCTTCAAGATGCACCAAACAAAAATCAAGACCCGTCAAGGAGTGTGCCATCTTGGACGGGATGGACTTGATATAATGTGCTTTCATGTTGATATTTTCATTTGTAAGTTTGTCTATTTGCTTTAATACAATACTCTGTAAAGTCAATTGAATTAACTACCATATCTTTTACCCGAACTAAGTTTAACTATGATTATAAACAAACTGTTATTCATACAGTATTCTCATATACATTGAAAAGAAATATTCTAAAACTCATTTATCCATATTAAAGGCCTTATGCACTACACTCACACGTTGGCGGGGATTGTGATTATATTCAAAGTACATATAATGTAAACACCCACACCCTTGAAAGAATGCATTTATAAATTGAATTAATACAAAATCATATTGTGAATATAATTTATATAATAAATAATTTTTCAAAGTCTTCTATTCTCATCAACAAAGTAATTTCATTACTTTAAAAAAGAAATATCAATATTCATTCGCTATAATTATCTTTCATCTTTAAATATTTTTATTTATACTTTATATCAAGTTGAGAACGATAAATATTATATTTAATATTGAAAAAAATATATTATTAAATAAATAATAAAGGTAACAACTATTTTTTATATCAAGTTGAGAGAAACAAATATTAAAACATTTAATTTTTCAATAAATACTTGATATATCAAACCTTAGATGTTTATACTCTTTATACGAGCAATCAGAATTAGTCATTCTTTTTTATAGTATAAGGGTAGATGTAATTATTTATTATATTTTTCTAAGCAATTCTATATCTGAATACACTTTGATGGTGTCCGTGTGTTTTAGTAGACAATTGTAAAAATTGAATCAACAAGATAATAAAAAAATACAACATCACATTCTTACATTGTTCTTTCAATTTCACACCTGCCATTTGAAAGCCTTTGATTTTAACTTTTAGAAATTCAAAAAATGAGCGAAGCAAAAAAAAAAAAAAAAAGAAGAAATTCTAAAAATGGCTTTTAAAATCAATGGTCAATTTTTTACTATAATATTAATATTATAGTTACCCGTGCGTAATAACACTAGTTCTCATAAAGCATGTTTGCTTTTGGGCCCATTCCTTATCAATCCTTTACCCATTGTTTGGATTGAATGATTTTGGGAGGAGGGAAGTGGGGGAGAGAGAAGTAGGAGAGAAAAGGATGGATATGTGTGTTTGGATTTGGAGAGAAAATAGGGGAGAGAGAAAAAAATTAGTGGGACCCACACAAAATAAAATCTCTCCAAAAGTGGAGAGATTTGGGAGAGAAAACTAATCAGCCTCTGTTTGGTTAAGATTTTTTTCGCCACAAACGGAACATTTTGCCATCCCGAGGTTACTATTTATATATTTGGGTACTGTTCATGCGTTTGTTTACGAAACTCCATTGGAAATAATTGTTTCCTGGTGGGTCAAAACTGAGTTTTGTGGAAGCAAAAATTTCTGGCTTTTCCATTGAAAATAATTGATTCTAGATGTAGGCCCCACAAAATTCTACATATTTACACCTCAAAAGTGATTTTACATTATCATCCAAACAAAATCAATTCTTCTAAACCCACTTTTAAAATATTGTTACCAAACACAATCAATTTTTTTAACCTTGATTTTTCCAAAATCAATTCTTTCAAAATCAATTCTTCCAAAATCAATTCTATCAAAATCTAAAACAAACGGATCCTCAAAGTGTGGGAAAAAAATGTCATTTTATTATAATTTAACTTTTCTTCATCTTCTACTTCTTTCAGTTTTCTCTCAATTCAAACAACCTAAAAATCTACCTATTTTCTATCCTATTTTTCTCCTTCTTATTTCTCTCTTCCCTACTTCTCTCCTTACCCAAACATAGTGTTAAGGAATTTAAATCTTGTAGTTTCTAGAATATACTTAGGGTCCATTTGTTTTAGATTTTTTTTTTAAATCCAAATGGCATGCAAAGCATCACTATAGTGGCAATCATCCCAACTAGGTTGGCACCAAAACCACTACCAATCATCTGCAGCACGCCAAAATATTATTAAAAGAAAGGAAAAGAAAGAGGAGTATAAGAGCATGGGGGACCAAACCAAAACCCATGCTAGGAAACAAAAGAGCTATTTAAACCTATAGTTGGGCAGACCCCACCTATTACAGAAGAAGTCATACCTAATAAAGCTAGGTATCAAATTCCACCAGGTAAAACATTTAGAAGACACACCAAAGTTATCCAGCTTGTCAGCACAATGGTTAGCTTCTCTAAAAATATGAGTAATTCTAAAATTGAAATTAGAAGTCAAGACCAAGAAATTTTTCCATAGACCCTGAGCTTCCAAGGAACTGCCTCGGGGTTGGAGAACCATGAACCACCATGAAAGAGTCACACTCCAACCAGAGGTTTGTCCAACCCTTAGACTAAGCTGTTTGAATAGCAGTCATAGCAGCATGCAGTTCTGCAGAAAAAGAGTCAGTGATACCATAATATTCAGCAAAGCAACCTAAGACAGCACCACTCCTGTCCCTAAAAATCGCTCCTCCACCAACATGGCCTGGGAACCCTTTAGCTACCCCATCAGTATTGACCTTGATCCAGCCACAGCAAGGGGGAATCCAGTCCACCTTTGTTATGACAGGAGCCCTTTTCGGATGAATGGAGATGCCAAGCTGCATGAGAATTCTGGCTTCCTCAGCAACATAATTCATAGAGTGCTTTGTTAAATTACTTGAGAGGGCTATGGAAGTCTTAACCATGCAAATAGCAGCTCGGACTGAAACTTTTCTGTCATCAAATTTCATCTTGTTTCTAGCAAACCAGATGAACCAGATGATGTTGGTTATGGCAGCCAACAACACATCTTTGAGCTGAAGCCCCCAAGGCCTGTTACAGATGGAAAGAGCAGACTGAATAGAGGAAAAATCGAGCTGCACTCCAGTAATGTTGATGAACCATTCCCAAAGCTGTTTTGCATAAGAGCATTGGAAGAACAAATGGTCTTGAGATTCTGCATCTGCATAACACAGACTGCAAATTGAAACAATATTGCACCCTCTCTTTCGAAGGTGATCATCCGTGGGCAGCTTGTTGTTGAGTAGTCTCCACACAACAAAGGACTTAGAGGGTGGGACATCATTACACCAAATCAGCCTGGACCAAGGACAAGGGGCTTGCATAGCTTGGATAAAGGACAAGGCACCCTTAAGAGACAGCTCACCAGAGGAAGAATGCTGCCAAATGAGGTGGTCTGAAGAAGGGAACCTGGGGATAGGCAGCTGAGATAGCTCCAGACCTAGAGCAGGCAGTTTCTCAACCAAAGCAGAAGGGATTAGCCAGCAATTACCAAGAATGAAATCAGTCACTGAAGCTCTGAGATACTTATGCAGGGAGGTGGGCAGTTGCATTAAGTCTACTAGAGGCCGAGATAGCCATCTATCTATCCAGAAGTTAGTTGCTCTACCATCTCCAATTTGCCAAAGGGAATTAGAATAAACAGATTGCAGATTGATCCTTATGCCTAGCCAGATTGAGGATTTTATATAAGATCTAGTCTGCTTGCGATGAAGAAATCTACTCCTCAGGAAGCTTGCCCAATCCTTGTCTGATGCTAGCAAATCAAAAGTTAGCTTGAGGAGGGCAGCATCATTGAAAGCCTTGAGGGACTTGATGCCAAGGCCACCTTCCATAAAGGGCTGCCAGACCTTATGCCAAGCCACAGTGCAGATTTTCTTGACATTCTGGCCACCCGACCAGATGAAGTTTCTGATCTTCCTTTCCAAAGCATTAAGGAGGGTAACAGGCCACAAATAGATGTGGAAACTGTAGAGGAGCCTGCTTTGAATGATAGATTTCACCAGCTCAGCCCTACCCATTAGAGACAGCAAGTTGCCCTTCCAGCAAGCCAGCTTAGACAGGATCTTGTCTGCTATAGGCTGCAAATGGAATCTTTTTGGCCTCCCCTTGAAGAGTGGGACTCCCAAGTAGTCAAAAGGGAAGGAGCCTGCTGAGAAACCAAGGATGTTAGCAATCCTAGCTGACTTAGCTGGAGAGATGCAGCCTGAGTAGAACTTGCTCTTATCCGGACTTAGATGCTGACCAGAAGCAAGGACATACTCAACCAGTAAATTCCTTAAAGATTCAAGTCCCCCTCTTGTTCCCATTACAGAAAACAAACACATCATCTGCATACAACACATGGCTGGGAGACTTCAGATTTTTTGGCCCTGAGATAGTGTACAGCAAACCAGATTCCACAAGGAAAGATAATCCTCTACTAAGAACATCCTCAACTAAACAAAACAGCAACGGGGATAGAGGATCCCCCTGTCTAACTCCCCTCTTGCAAGCAAAATAGCCTTCAGATTTGCCATTGACTAGAAAGGAGAGCCTGGCAGAATGGAGGATAGTGTTGATCCAGCTACAGAAGGTATTATTGAAACCAAAAGCCTCCAACACTGAGATGAGGAAGCTCCAATCTAGAGTGTCAAATGCCTTTTTAATGTCCAATTTGAGTGCCAAGTTGCCACCAAAAGCCTTGTAATCTAGGAGGTTCACATTTTCAGAGGCAATACATATGCATTATTTTATGTTCCTGCCCTTAATGAAGCCCCTTTGCTGAGGGGAGACAATTTTCGGAGCTAAAATAGAGAGTCTCTCAGCTAACACCTTGGTAATAATCTTGAACTGGAAGTTTGCTAGTGCAATAGGTCTATAATCTTCTATTTTGTCAGCATGCTGGACTTTAGGAATAAGCACAACAATGTTAGAATTCAAGTTTGGAAGCAACCAATTCTAAACAAAGAATTGAGTAACCGATTGATACACATCTTTGCCAATGATGTCCCAGAAAGCATGATAGAAGTAGCCGCCAAAACCATCAGGTCCAGGAGCACCATCACTGTTCATGCCAAATACAGCTTGCCTAACTTCATCCTCAGAAGGAATCCTGGTCAAAAAACAGTTATCCTCCTCAGAAACTAAGACAGGCACCACTTTTCTGATAAGGTTAGAGGGTTGACAAACATTAGGGGCTGCATACAGCTCTGAGAAGTAGGATAGAACATGATGTGCAATGGTCTCATGAGTGTTGAGGACCTCAGTACCTTTTTTGAGCAAGGTCATGGACTTGGCAGCATGCCTTATATTAGTGATCCTGTGCAAAAAAGAAGTGTTTCTACCCCCCTGGCAATGCCACTTGACTCAGGATTTTTCGCTCCAGAATTCCTCCTCAAGGTGCAATGAGTGCTGCAACTCAGTTTGAGCCAGGATTTCCTGCTCCATCAGACCATCAGTAGCTCCATGAAGGTTGATTTTATGTTGGATATCCTCAACAGCTTCCAGAGCTTGTTTTACCCTGACGTTGATGTTCCCAAAAACTGTCTTGTTCCAGCTTTTCAACTCCAACTTCAGAGCTTTTAATTTGCTGGAAAGCACTTGCAAAGGGCAACCAGAAGCAGGCCTATTCCACACTTCTTCCACAAGCCTTAGGCAGTCCGGGTGCTCAATCCACATTTTGTGGAACTTAAAGGAAGAGGGGTAAGTTTCCACCGATTTTGAACAGCTAAGCAGAAGGGGGAAGTGATCAGATTGACTTCTAACCAATGTGCAGCAGGAGGAAGTGTGCCAGAAATCCAGCCAGGCTTCATTACAGATGCTTCTGTCCAGCTTCTTTTCAGTAAGGGAGGAACCCCTTCTACCATTGCTCCAAGTGAAACAAGCCCCTCTAGTGGGCAAATGGATAAGATTCCCAATGTCTGTGAAGTTCATGAGACCCCAAAACTGAGTTGAAGTCACCAATCATACACCAGGGGCCAGGGGAGGTTAGTTGGAGATTAATCAGATCATTCCAGAGGGACCTTCTTGAGATGTAAGAAGTGCTTGCATAAACTGCAGACATGAAAAAAGGACAGCCCTCCACAGTAGCCGAAAAGGAGCGATGCTAGCTAGAGACAGACATAATAGAAGGGTTCCACTGGCTATTGCACAGACCCCAAAGGTTGGGAAGAAGATGCCCTCTATCATTAAGAAAGAAAACTTTAAGACCAAGCTACCTCCAGAATGCAGTAGGGACATCAGATATATTAATCCATGGCTCGGACAGGAAAACAAAATCTGGTTTATTATACATACACAGATTCTTGAGCACCAACCTAGTTTTGGTGTTTCCAAACCCTCTACAATTCCAATAGATTGTTTTCATTAGGCAAATTGGTGTGGACCACCCCTCTTAGGGGCATTAATTCTGTCTAGATGAGCAGCCTTGGAAACTTTCTGTCGAAGTTTTTTCTTTTTAGACTTGGACATTACTGGAGTAAAGTCAGCCTTAGGAACCTCAATGGAATTGACCAAGTATTTGCTTGGGTCAGCAGCAATTGAGGAAGGAGTGTAGGGATGGCTGTCCTCATCCACAGATTCAATATCTTCTTCCTGACTCCAAAAGGATCCAATGATTTGCAGATCATTGACAACAATCTGGTTTATCAAAGCATTAGTGGGAACTACATTGGCAGCTGCAGGCATAGTAGTGCCAGTAACAGCAGGGCCATTTTGAACCAAAGAGGGATTACTAGAGGGAGTATTGGGTGATTGAGGTGGGTCAGCCACAGCTGAGTCATCTGGGGACAACTCCTCCAGATTTCTACGCAAAACCACACCCTGGACAGGTGAACCAGGCACCACCAACTGCATATCAATATCTGCATTTCCAAGATCATTGGCAAATCCTAAGAGAAGGCCAACAGAATTGAGGGTTGCTGGATCATTCGTAGGAACATTATTTATTCCCATGAAATCCCTAGGATTGTAAACTGTTTCAACAGAGATCAGAGTGGAAGGGCACGCTGCATTGAGGAAATTCTCTTTTACCACTTGTGGAGGTGAATCATCAACAATTATTGCTTTGCCTTTAACCAGTCTACACTGCTCCAATAGGGAGTTATTCTCAACCACATTGTTGACAGGCAAATCAAGCGGCTGCTCCAAAGCTAATGCCTGCTCACTGCCAGTAAAACCAACAGAAGCCATGGTCTCACCATCAACAGCACTGTTAGGTGGGTCCTGGACAGTGATAGGCGCCTTTTGAGCCAACTCAACAGGAGTCTTGTGTTTTGGAGCATAGTGCAAAATCCTCCTCCTGGTATCCTTAGGAACCCCCCCCAGGCAGTACTGTGATCCACCACGGGCTGGCTCCTTCTACAATTGGATTTGGAGTGGCCAATAATTTTACAACTAGAGCAAAAGCCAGGCAGCTTTTCATACTCTAAAAATACGAAAAAGGCAAAGTCTTCTCTCTCGACTAGGATCTTATCACGCAGATTAGAAGTTAGATCAATCTCTATGAGAATTCTGGCAAAGTGAGCAAATGATCTCTTCATTGTTGCTTCATCAAGAGCAATAGGTACACCTATTCCACTTCCAATCTCAAACAAGATTTTTGGTCTCCAGTACTCCCTAGAAAGGCCATGGAAGCGAACCCAGCATTGTGCATGGGTTTATCGAATTCTGTTAGGGTTAAAATCTGGAGTCCAGGAGAAGATTCGAAGGATGCCACGACTGACATTCCAGAAACCAGGAGAATGGATTCGGCTAAGATCATCCAACGAGGAAAAGTTAAACTCATAAAAACCTTTCCCTAAGGAAACCAAAGACCAAGGGCCATTAGGGTTCCAAATCTTAATTAACTTGGACCGCAAGTCACTCAGTTTGAGGGGTGTGTCACCCTTGGAGAGGATGAGTTTACCATGAAGGGTGCGTTGGCAATCTAGAACCCCAGCCTAGTACTCGGCTTCACTGATCTTGACTGTAAGTTCATTACCTTTGAAGACCGGCATAGGTTTAGGGGCATGGATCAAAGGAAGATCAAAAGAGTTAGAAACCGCTTGTGCAAAAGACTTCTTGTGTGGAGGCTGCGTAGGCGATGGAGAGGAGGAAGGAACATCAAGAAAACTCCACGGCACAAATGGATCAGTAGCCATGGAGAAGCATGCAAACTTTAGAACGGAAACCCTAACAGAGTATTTGATGAGTACCAAACCCAAAAAATGATAGAATTGATTTTGGAAAAATCAAGGTTAAAAAAATTGATTGTGTTTGGTAACAATATTTTAAAAGTGGGTTTAGAAGAATTGATTTTGTTTGGATGATAAAGTAAAATAACTTTTGAAGTGTAAATATGTAGAATTTTGTGGGGTCTACATCTAGAATCAATTATTTTCAATGGAAAAGCTAGAAATTTTTGCTACCACAAAACCCAGTTTTGACCCACCTGGAATCAATTATTTCCAACAGAGTTTCGTAAACAAACGCATGAACCGTACTCATATACAGAAACAGTAACCTCAAACTGTACCATTTGCGTTGATAACAATCTCAACCAAAGAGGCACTTGCTTTTCTCGAATATGCTAAGAAAATTTTCAAATGAAAAGTCATTCTCTCCTCTCACCGCACGATGCTTCATTTCCCACACATGTTTCCAATGCAGTGTTCATTAATTCCCTGTTCTTTGAAATCATTTTTTTAAAATATCATTTTTAGTTCATTAATTAAATTCAACTCCCCGCTTCTTCTTGTTTCGTCTTCATTCATCTTCTCAAGCTCCTCTCTCATCAAGTTCTGTTTTTTCCACCCAGGTACGTTTCCTTTTCTTCGTTTCTTCTTGCATATCAGAACTTGAATGATTATATCCCCATAGCATAGCAGCATTACTTTGTACCATCATCTGCGATTTCTCTCTTTTCTGTTGTTTAAGAATCATACAACTCCATAGGTGGCGGCGTGACGCGATGGTGGCGCCGCCGTGACTTGGTTCTTTGTTGAAGGAGTAGGGAACCGCTGCTATGGTGGCGTGATAGAGCGCTGGCGTCGTTCAATAAACTTATCATCCCCTCACTCCTCATCTCCATCTCAACCTCTGAAATTCTCTTCTCCATCACTCTCTCTGCCCCTCATCAAATGTGCAACACCCTCTTCTCTTGCCCAAACCCCAATTCGTTGAATATATAGATTCATAGATTGACAGTGTTTGTATGGTTGAGTGACAGGGCAAAGATGGAGGATGATGCTGAAACCAAACGAAGAATCGAAGAAACAGTTCAGGAGATTTTAAAAGAATCAGACTTGAACAAGCTTTCCATGTCCGAGGCTCGGAAGCAAGCTTCCGAACAACTAGATCTCAACCTGTCCCAGCCCCACTTCAAAAGTTTCGTCAATCAAGTCGTCGAAGCTTTTCTCCAAAAAGAAAGATACGATTGTCACGGGAACCTCATCGTTTGCAAGGTCACTTTCGTTTTCATTCTTTGCCTTTTTACTGTTAGATTTAATGTATAAAAAGGTTGCTCTGGATACTGATTTTCTTTTTTTTATTGCAGCTTTCAGGGAAGAGAATGGTGACCGTTCACAAATATATGGGTAAAACTTTGATCTCTATTCGGGAGTATGCTAGAATAGCTGGCAAGGAGTATCCCACTACCACGGGTACCCTACTCCTTTAACTTTATTATGCTTGTTGTAATAGTTGCGCTTCTCATGCTATTGCTTTCTTTATGATAGTTAGTCTACTTATATGATTAGTTTTTTTTAGCAAAAGGTATATTTGTATTTATAAGTAACTATTATGTACATCTGTCTCCCATGATTACAACAAATGCTCTCATACGCAAAATTATAAAACCCCTGTATCAGCCGCCCTGAAAGGCACATAACCTTAAACCAAAGTGCCAATCTGCACATCCTAAAACCACTTGCAATTACCACGCAATTCCTAGGTTCAAAATTCAATCGACCACCCAAGATTTGCAATACCAAACACCAGGTAAAAGTAAAAAAGAAACAGCAAAAACAGAACCTGCAACACCAGAAAATAAAAAACAAAACTACTGCTGTTAAGAGCCATTTTTCGATGCAGCAATCCAGAGGGCAGATACACCATTCATCAAATAGAATTAAACCACCAACCGCTGTGCTGTACCAACTCCAGGACCTGCTTCTAATCAAATCTAGAAGTCTCAAAACATCTGTTCTGTTATTGTTAAATAACTCTTCATTTCTTTCTTACCAGATAGACCAAATTACTGCTAACCAAATACTCAGGCCTCTTTGTTTCCTGACTTTATCACTGAGCAAACCATGTAACTGCAAAAAGTGGAGGGCTATCCAAGTGGAGATCCAGTGATAAACCAAGCCATCCACAGACTCTCCCCCAAACAGCAGTAGCCATCTTACATCTAAAAAACAAATGATGTTCTGTTTCAGCATACTGACCACAAAAAACACACAATTACTCCTCTGCTGACAGGAATACACCCCTATTAGCGAAGTTGTTTCTTGTTGGAATCCACTCCAAGAACAGCCTCCGGGTGTATGCTAAAACCTTAGAGGGTGCCTTGATATTCCACACCTTGAACTTTAACCTCCGGAGCCTGAGTAAATTGTTCCTCCAGCAAGCCATAGCCCGAATTTGAGGAGTAAACACCTGAAACTTCTCGGCCCCAAAGCCATTCATCACCTGTCTCCTTCACTAGAGTAGCCGAGTGCAGTAACAACAGCAGTTCATCTAACAATTCCACTTCCCAAGAAAACAAGTTTTTCCTCCATTTAAGTGACCACTCCCAGACATGGTATTTTTGTATGATAGTTAGTGTTACTGGCTCTACTTATATGATTAGATTACATTATCGTTTTGGAGTTTACTTGATTTAACAAACATCTCTATTCTATTTAGGTGAGCAATTTTTTGTGAGATAAGAACTTATGATTTGTTGCAGTTTTTAGATCTAGTGATTTGATTTCAGTGCTTGTGCAACAAAAGTAACTTGCGGTTCAATTTTATGCATGGTTGGCATCACAGTTAATTAAATGCCTAAGGTCACTGTTTACTAGTTTAATATTCCAGTCATCACAATTACTTTCCAGGTTCACATGATACATAAGCTATATTTTGTGGAGCAAGAACTAGCAATATTAAGGAAATATTGTGCTACCTTTTTAACAATACTAAATAGTTTATGTAGTGTTCATAGTGTAACTTTAGGCAGAGACATGCTTCTTAGAAACATTAGGAAAGTTGCATATGGAATAGTTTTCTAGATGAGATAACTTGACTTTAACTGCAGAACCAATCCTTACAATGCATCCTATCATAATGCATCGTTGCCACAAGTTATACCATTTAAAATGACTTGAAATAGTAGAATTTTGAGTTTACATCATTGTAACTTTCTCGCTGTAATTTTTTTTTTGTTGAGTACATGAAATTACTTCTTGGAATGTAATTTTTTTTTGTTCTAGGTGCATTAAAATATTGTAAATGAGTTGCGAAGATTTCCCAAAAGAAAAAATCTTAAAGTGAGATGGCTGTCATGCACATTTGAGAATCAATAGAAAGTCTTTTTAATAAGAAATAAAGAAAACCTTCTATTGTTTATAATTGGGTGCCTGCATGGGCATATGTTCTTTGTTCATTGTACAAAGAATTGAAGGTTGTTTCTGAATTCTACTTTTGATTTTTTTTCAGGAATAAGTTTGACAAAGGAGCAGTGGTCAGCCTTTAAGAAAAATGTGCCTGCCATAGAAGAACCCATTAAGAAGATGGAGTCAGGCAACATATAAGGATGATTGTGTAGCAAACTGAGACAAATATGTGATACTTAAAAACTTAATACATTAATCTGTGTTTCCTTCAATATCCTTTGATTCACTTTCTTGTTTTTTATGACAGGTTTATATGTTTGTATGTTTGCACTCCATCTGCTTAAATATCAAGCATATTAAGCTTACATAAATTTTTCTGATAATAGTATATATGGTGTGATTTTATATGTATGAAAAAGTGTATATACACACCTTAAATTTTAGCTCATTTGCAAATTGGCACCGTAAACTATTTTATTTTCTCGATTATTGTTTAAACTTGTACTATTAATAAAATCAATTCTTTTGCTATTTTTTTCGTTCCAATTAATTCTTAAACTTTTTTTTTGGAATGGAATTCTTAAACTTTTGCTATTAGTAAAATCAACCCTTTTTTAAACTTCTAGTTAGTTCAATAATGATGAATAAATTCAATAGTTCATTTTGCTTAATTCCAAATCTTTGTTTGCATTTATTATTGTTATTTTTAAATAAGAATTTTTTTAAAAAGATTCATGCAATAATAATTTAGTATTAAGTAGAAAATATTGAAGATTATAATAGTGAACATGTAAAGTATTTGAAATGAAGTTGTTATGAAAATGATACACTTTTTACTGTTGAAGATTATATTATATTTGTTATGAAGATTTCATGATCTAAATTTTACACTCTACCTACGAGTATTTAATCTTTTACACATAGTTGTATAAAAATTAATGAGAATAATTAAAATGTTTTTGTCACTATAAATTTTAAATTAATCTATATACATTTAAATAAAGAATATCTTAGTGTAATATCATACAAAGAAAACTAATAGAATTAATGAGAAGGATTAGCTCTGCTACCATTTTTCGCTAGCCCTAGCAGAGCTTAGTGTATACAAATTAATGTGTATAATTAAAATATCTTTGCACTCCCATGATGACTTCCGTACCTTTCTTAAGTCCAGCAGACACGATGATACAAAAAGTTTGATTCTCCATTGGACACCTCCCCCGAAAAACACTATCAAACTGAATGGATGGGAGCTTCAATCCTAACTCTTTGTGCATGGGGGTCGGAGCGCTCATTCGTTCCGTGGATGGGGTCTGGCTCGTGGGTTTCTCAGCTTTTGAGGGAACTGGTGACGCCCTCCTGGCTGAGATAATTGCTATCAAGAAGGGCCTGAATCTAGCTTGGGAAGAAGGCCATAGAGCAGTGTGGTGCGGCCCGGCTCCCTTGAAGCAGTCAACTCTATTGTTGATGCTAGTAGAAGAAAATACCACCGGTACAGTGCTATGATTGATGACATCCTCCACCTCTTAAGGAGACCTTGGAGCGTGAAGTTAGACCATGTGTTCAGGGAATCAAACGCTTGTGCAGACTCCCTTGCTAAGTCGGGCTTGGTTCAACAAGAGCAATAGGAGATTTGGAAGACTCCTCCAGCTAATTTAGGATCCTTACTGTTAAAGGATTCCTTAGGTTTAACTTTTGTTAAGTAGTTTGTTCTGTTTTATTTTGCCTCCTTCACCAAAAAAAAAAAATTACAAAGAAAAATAAGATAACTAAAGCTTTATTCTTCTTTTTTTAAAAAAAAATCAATGGTTTAGATTCAAACAAAATGAAAGGTTAGATATATTTGTCTCTTGTGATCTTATAGAAGGATTGTTTTTATTATAATTAGGAGTTTAAGGATTTATTGGGATTTAAAAAAATAGTTCAAGGATTAATTTTACTAATAGAAGAAGTTTAAGGACTAATTAGCAAGAAAATATAGTTGAAGGTGGCTATTTGTAAATGGACTAAAGTTTAGGTAGTATATACATTTTTCCCTTATATGTATGATTGCAAAAACTAGCAAGATTTTAAAAATCCTATCACAAATATCTATGAGTTTTTGTGATAGCAGCAACAGAGGGTTAGAACTCGATCTTGTGCCATAATGAGCCACTCCATGAAGCATCGGACCATCAGGTATAAAAAACCAATAATACTATTATAATTTATAATATAATAAAATTAAAATATTTTAATAATTATATATAATAAATATTATTATTAATAATCATAAATTATAAAAAATATAAATAATCGATACTTAGTGACTATTTTTCATTTCCATCCTCAAAATAATGTAATAAGAAGAATGATCTCAATGGTAATTATTATTATTTTTTCCAATTTTGAGACGATATATATTCTAAATGTATTTGCGACACCCCTTCTTAGGACATCACATGGTAACTCGTTGCGGAAAATCAAACTTTAGAAATGCTGGTTACTTTCGGAAAATAATATTTCTAAGTATTTTTCTTATCTCAAAAATGGTGATCAATTTTTTTCTTTTGCTTCTTCATTCAAATCACATAATCACACACACACACACACACACACACACGCACACACAGATATATATATATATATATATATATATATATATATATATATATATATATATATATATATATGCATTGGAAACTTTGTACATACTACGTCACTACAACATTTTTACACAGGGCCTTTATAAAGACAGACCATTCTCAAAATAACAAAGTAAAGAAAATAAAAACATATATAACATGTAGCCACATCTAGAACCACATCTCAAAAATCATGGCTCTCAGTAGTCAAAAACACAATGACGAAAACACTACCCCAAAAATGGATTCATCCTACAGCTGGTCAATACTAGTGGTAGTCATTGGGGAGACCATGGTGATCATCCCCACCCTCAGGAGGAGTGTCTGGTAAAGACACCGTAGCTCCTGTTCCTTCATCAGGAGAATCATCATCATCATCGTCAAGAGGATGGTACTCAGGCTCCACCTCTAAGAACTCCTCGGGATCCTCTTCAATCCCATCATCAATCTCTGGATTCAAAGTGATCGGTGCGGGTGGTGCTGCTAGTGCTGCCTCATGCAAAATAGCATATAGGCATATATAGTCATAACAACATAAGATTCTAAAAAATAAACAAATTAATTTATCAATGGTTTTCATACCCGACAATCATCTCCATTTATAAAAATGTATGACACTTCAATGTTCAACGTCTAACTTTTATACTTAATCTTCGGAGATCCCAACTTCATTTTAATGAGCTGATCAAGCATGATTGCCAAATAAGGCACAACGTGTTCAACTTTCCATGGCACACTGTCCAATACAAGGCACAGTGATCAACGTACATGGATTTCATCATCCATCAAGGCACAATGTACAACGTAACATGAATACGTGGTCCATCAAGGCACCATGCTTATCAACGTAGGCACGTCTGCCAAAATAATGGGTGTAAAACAATTTATTCTTATCATTTTTCTTTGCGTTCATTCTTTCCTTGTTGAAGCTCAAAGGCTCACGACCATTCATAATTTTCAACGTTTAATATTTTTCATCGTCAACACAGGACACGAAGTGTAACATCCTAAAATTTTAATATAGTCTTTTTAATAAAAAAAATTAATCTATTTGGAGGTTTATGATAGAAAAGGATAAATTTATTATAGTTGATTAGTAATTAAAAGAATACAAAGTTAATATAAATAAAATATAAAGTTTAAAAAAAATAATCAAACAAAACTATGCTAATTAATGTGAAAGGCAACAGCAGGAGATTTATTTAGGAAATTAATATAATAATAATAATAATAATAATAATAATAATAATAATAATAATAATAATAATAATAATAGTTTTAGAAAGAAAATAAAAATCTTAGCTGGAGAGCCCATGCATTATATTATATCATAGCTAGAGGGCCCATGCATTATATTATATATATTATGATGTTAGTCTAACTCCATAGTATTGTCTTTATAGCAGTGTAATAGTAACATAATTTAGTTTTCAATTCTTTTAACAATTAAAAGTTGGGCCATGCTCTCTATTGAGATCCGAAGACCGGGTTTTGATTAGGAGGCAAGTAGCGTGACCTATTTGAAGGTAAGAGGAACATGGGGACAGCGCTGCACAGTGAACAACCAAATAAGATAAAAGAAGAATGCTAATTTTACTATCGAGTAGGGAGCTACACAGAGCAAAAATATTAGCTAGAAGAAGAAAGATTTTTAGTGAAGCACTGGCAATTGTCTTGAATAATTTTTAGAGTTTTTTTGGAGGTCTACGAGAGGTAAGTAAACACCCCTCTTCTTAAACTTTCATGGTATAGAATCTTAAAGGGTTTGATTATGAAATTAAGAGTAATTATTTGGGGTTTTGTCTTCAAAATAAAATTGATTAAATTGACTATTTGATATAAAATACATTCTTGGTATTTGTATTGGTTGATTGATATGCTTGTTGATGTATTTTATTCCTTGTGTTTATGATTGCTATATTGTACTCGTAAAATTTAAGGTGATAACATGATATTTGTTCAATTAGTATTTTATGAGTTGATTATATGACGACATGGAATTGTAGTGGTTATATGCTTTGAAAAGTTTGTCAATTGTGATTGATGGTTTTATGCTTCGGAATAGAATGAGTATATCCATGATGTGTGGAATTTGTTGATATGCCGCCTAAGAATGGGGCATTGGCATGTAACATCACCATTTAATGGGATGTCCAAAAATAAGATATGGGGCAAAGAATCCATTTTATGAACGAGGCTCTCGGGTCACCGTTAATGGGAGGCAAGGAACCAATTTAATTACGAGGTTCTCGGGTCACCATATGGGCAAGGAGTCGATTCTAAAATGGGATTCTCGAGTCACCATGGGGGCAACGAATCAATTCTAGAACGAGGTTCTCGGGTCACCATAAAGAGGGTAGAAAGGACTCAATTCTAGAACGAGGTTCCCGAGTCAACGCAGACAAGGGGCAAGGAACCAATTTAATGAGGTTCTCGAGTCACCGAATTGGGCAAGAAACCAACACAGAGTGGGGTTTCCGAGCTACTTGAGGATTGTGTTATTGTGTGATGTGTGATTAATTTGTTTAATTAATATATGATATTTGATTATGTTGTCGTTATATGATTATTGTAATTAAATGTATTTTTTTAATGAACATTATTTTGGAAAATTAGCGGGTACCATGGTTGTTTTTCCGGTTACCACGCTGGCTGAAAGCAACATATTTTCGAAAATCCTTTTAGAAATGTGTTTACTTACTGGGATTATAAATCTCATTAGTGGTGTTGTCTTTCAGAATTTACAGGTGATGACATAGATGATGCAACAACTTGAGAAAGTCTTGAAGATATTAGTTATAGTTTTTTTTTATATATTTCTTTTGGGTTTATTAGACGTCCTGTTTCGAGGCAAAAACGATTGTAAAAGAGTTATGAGATTTTTATTAAATTAATATTATGAGGTTTTATTTATTTTGGATATAATGGTTTATTTAGCACTATTATTTTATTTAATTATTTTGAATAAACGAGATACTTTCAGACTTGAAATATTGTGAAAAATTTTTATGACTCGATTATTTAATTTAAATTTTGTAAAGGTTTTTACTAGAAAATTAATTTGGGTTACTAATGTAACGAAGGGCGTTACACGAAGTCTGAGTGCTCAATCACGAAACCCTAGACCGATGCACCAGTCTTAGGTTTGTGGCTATAGAAAACAACATTCACCTTTCACAATGTTCATTACAACGTATATAGGACACAAAGTCCACAACAACGTAACACAGATCAAAGATCTACATGCCTTTATTACAGAACACTAGTATCACGATGTCTCCATTACTAGGTTCACGTTTCAACGTTAACATCATTTTCGTTCTGTGAAACACAAATCCAAAACAAAACCTCTTCAACTTATCCAAGTTGTCAGAAAATTTTTGATGAGTAAATTTTTTTACAGAAAATCCTTTTCCGTTTGAAATTCATTTATAAACCGTGAAATCGCAGAGAAATTCATTTCCCTCTATGTACAAATAAATAGTGCTTTTTTTAAAAAAAAATTCCGTAAAATCTTTTCGAAATTAATCGTCGTTTAGCATTTTAAAAACATTTTAAGTCACAGATTTACTTTTCCTCTTAAAATAAATTTCTCAACATAATAATTAAGTTATTTTTGAAAATTAACCTTTTATAATAACTTTTCATATTATTTTCTAATTTCTTATTCAAAAATTAATGTCACTAAAATTTTTTCACGCTTACGTCCTCATTGTTGCTCATAGATCACTCTTACAACGATAAATCATTAACATAATATTATTTTCACTATTTCTCAATTTCTACAAAATCAAATTTTCAAATAATAATATTTTCCAATATTTCTCAATCTCCATTAATTAAATATTTAATATTCCTCCTAAAGCTTTCTAATGCTTTTATCTCAATAATTAATTGAGTACTGACTGCTGTCAGGCTTCTCAGTCAACATTCAACAACAATAATATTTCCATATCAACGTTATAGCGGATAATACAGTTTATAACATGCATCAAAAACTATAACCTATATATACAGATAAATAATTAAAAGCAGATAAATTAACTACGTAAAATAAACTTAAACAACCACAACAAAACTTAAATAAATTTTACAGACCACTCACTGATAGTATATAGCTATAGAAAAAATCCCTCAGGTAACACCCATTACCGCTTGGAGTTTTTCAGCTTTCTTTTTCTCGAACTAAGTTTCGTCTAACTTCCGATTCCACAACACAACATACAACAATTACTCAACAAATCCTTCACAAACAACATAGAACAAGTTAAACTTTGACAAAAACCTACTAACTGTAACACCCCAGTTTTTACACATATGATTAAATTTTTTTATTTGGATTGAGTAATTATCTGGACGTTTATTTCTACTTATTTTTATGTGGTTTGGTTTGAGTAATTTTAATTACTCATTTAAAATTAGTTTTTGAGTGCGTTAATACTGTCTTATGTCAGTGTATGCACGATTACTAGACAATAATATTAAGTTATTGTCACTAGTAGTATTTGTTTAGAAAAATATTTTAAATAATATCATTGAAAGAAAATTAATTTCCCATTTGACTCTATTTAATTTTGGATTTGAAAATATGTCGGTTTAAAATTAATCGGACATTAAATTTTGGACCGTTGATTTTCTTAGTTAATTAGTTCAACTATCAATGTTGACTCTAATTAAAATTTTGAAAGTATATAATCGTCACCCATTATTTTTAGATCCAAGGGGAAATATTATTTTGTTTTTCTAGATTTAATCTTAACAATTTATTTTGTACCTATTTCTAATTTATAATAAAAAAATATGAAATGAAGGAAAAATTATTTTATTCCCCTCTTCTACATCAGACCCGACATCACATCCCCCTCCTTTCTTCTACTTTCTTCTTTTCCTTCATCATAACTTCATCTTCTTCCTCTCTCCAACTCAAAGTTTCTCCTCCTTCTCTCATCATCCAGTCATACCCCGCCCCTGGGAGCGTCGTTCGGTCACCGCTCGATGCGGAAGAGAAGGCCACTCGACCCAACTTCGCCCCACTCCTTTGGTTCGTGCTCATCCTTGCTTTGTTGCGTCGCCGTCGCGGTGAGCCCCTGTCGCCGCCCGGTAGCGCCTTCTGGCCGCCGTCTATGGTGGTTCGACCACCCTTCTTTCCTTCTATGAGATCCCTTTTCGTTTTGGTTCATGGGTGTTACAGGAGCACTGCCGCCACCGCCGCACGTTCATCACAGCACCACCACGTTCTTCTTCTTCTTCCTTGTGGGTGAGTGATTCCTCACCTTATGATGTTAAATTTAAAGAAACCCCAAATTTCAGTTACAAACCCTAACCCTTGCTCTTTGATTTCATATTGTAATCTGAAATTAAAACTTGTTTTTATGCAATTGAGACTATCAATTGATGTTTTCCTAAATTAATTTCATGATTCTATGAGTGAAACTCGTTTTCCCCAAATTTGATTTAGGCTCCCTAAACCCAAATCTGACTTTATTTTGAAGTTGACACAGTTTTGTGAATTAACTATGAATTAATGAAATTAGGACTCTTAATTGATGATTTATAAGTTCTGTTTCGTGATCCTTTAATCAACACAAAGTTTCCTCAAATTGTATTATGAACCTTAAGCCCCAAACGTGATTTTCTTTGAAAATGGCTCTGTTTGGTGAGATTAAGTGTTTAGATCAACTTAGAGTGTGTGTTTGATAATGAGTAATTGATTCCTTGATTTTCTGGTTGTGCAAATTGTTTGGATTCCCTCGTTGGGACGTTAATTGTGATGGTCACACTTGGAGGAGCATTAGCTAACAGGAGTTATTTGCGCACGTTGCAAGGTGTCAAAGGAAATCGGAACATCCAGAAGATGATCTTTCACTTGTCATCAAGAGGTAAATGGAGTAAGCCTGAGGAGTTCTAGATAGCCATATGCTATTTTAGTGTTGTTGTATAATTATCTATCGTGGTTGTTCTATGGTTTTTAATTATTTATTTCTCATTGGTTATGTGATTTGATGTGATTCATTGAGTTATTTGGTTATAACTGTGATGCATGCTATAATTGTGTTGTATTCGATTATCTGTTTGGTTGTTGATTGACTGAAGCCTGACATTGGTCAGTGCCCAATTAAATTAAAAATAAAAACTTAAAAAGCTTGGGAAAAAATTTAAGGGATTTGATTTAAGTAAGTGGAAGTAGATTTTGAAAATCATCATATTTGATAATGTTTTCGGTGAAAGAATGATTAATGAGTAATGACAAGGACGAAATCTTGAAAATATTTCAGTTACGTTATCTTTTTAAAATTAATTCAAAAATAAGAGGAACAATTCTATTATTTCAAATAGAAATGGGTTGAAAATGATTTTACAAGGATTTGGTGTTATTTCAGAAAAAGGAGTTTCCTAAAGAAAACGGGTTTGAGGAAAATTGATTTCCTTATGATTTGACGTTTTATAAATATATTTCAACCAGAAAGGATTTTCTATAAACGAGTTTTACTCCACGGTGTTATTTCCGATAACTTGGATAAGTTGCGGAGACTTTGTTTTGGATTTGTTTTTCATAGAACGAAAACGGTGTTAATGTTGAAACGTGAACCTAGTATTAGAGACGTCGCGATACTAGTGTTCTTTAATAGCACAAAGATCTTTGATCCGCATTACATTGTTATGGACTTTTGGTCCTATTCACGTTGTCTATCCATGTTCTGGGTTACGTTATTAAAGTTGGATGTTGTTTTCTATCACCACAAACCTAAGACTGATTACAAGGTATAAGGTGTTGTGACTGAGCACTCGGACTTCATGTTCTGTGTTAACGTTGAAAAATATAACATGTTGAAAATTACGAATGGTCGTAAGTCATCTTGAGCTTAGACAAAAGAAGAATGAACACAAAGAAAATGACGAGAACAAAATGTTTTATATGAATTCATTGGTGGACGTGCCCACGTTGTTATGTATGGTGCCTTGATAATTAAGGTATTCCATGCCACGTTGTATGTCTGAATGCCTTGCAGGATAAGATATTTCAGGCTACGTTGTTTCATTTTTGCCCTGGTGAACAATGAAAACCCATATACGTTGATCACTGTGCCTTGTGTTGGACAGTGTGCCTATGGTAACACGTGCCTTATTTGGCAATCGAGCTTGAGCAGCTCATTTACACGGTGTTGGGATCTCCGGAGATTAGGTATGAAAGTTAGGCGTTGAACGTTAAAGTGTCATGCATTTGTTTTAAAATGACGATGATCGGGTATGACACCCATTGATAAACTACTTGTTTAGTTATGGGAATCTTATGTTGTTATAGCTATATCTGTCTATGTGCGAATTTGGTGTGTCGTGCATGTGGTTTTCGTTATAAACTCATATATTGGTAATTTACCTTTGCACTATATTTGTGCGGTCTTGTGTCGTACCTTGGTACGTGACTACATATGATGAAAAGAGGATTCCAGCGTCACTAGGGGACATTAGTCCCAATCCTTGAAGATGTCTGTTATAATGGTGAGAACCACGGGAGTTTTCCTCACGAATAACTTTTAGAATGACCATCTTAGGTTTTTGAGATGTAGATTTCTGATAGTATGTATGAGTATGGCTCGAAGAGCCTTTATTTTGAATGGAATGTTTATGGCTCGGAGAGCATTTCTTTTGGATGGAAATCTAAAATTTTCCTTTTGGTCATGTATAGCTTGTCGATGTAAATATTTTCAGAATAACACTATCTTGATGTATTTTGTATGACTGGAATTTCTGGGATGGAAATATAAATATTTCAGCAGGTGGTTACATTTTGGGATGTTAGAATTACAGAGGAGACTCTGTCGAAATTTTTTTAAAAATTCTATCTTTTTATTCAAGTACATTTCTAAAATAAATAGGTTTGCCAGGCTAGAATTGTAAGCCTGTGCGTCGTTCACGGCTTAGATTTTGAGTTGTGACAAATTTTATATACGTGATTAGAACCCATATAATGATAGATGAAAATGTGGTGTTATTGTTTTAAAATAGGTGTAAGTTTTACTGCAACCGCAGGAAAAATTTTATACCTGGTTTCTGACGTTTATGTACTTATATAAATTATTTTCCGAAAGCAACCAGCAAAATAATTTTTAATTTATTTCCGCACTGATTAAGAAGTAATGCCCAAGGGGGGTGTTACACTAACTCACATGGGTGTGGATTCGACCATGAGTAGCAAATTTGTCTAGGGATCTCAAAATTTCACATACTCTTAGATCTATGATTTTAGAGTAGAGTAGTATAGAGTTAATGAAAATTTTCATAAGTTGAAAATTGAAACAAAATCATTCAATCTCTCTAGAGCATGAATTCGGCCATCAATAGAAAAATAGGCTAGGGATTTTATTTTGTTTCAATCGCTTGGATTCAATACTCACAGGTAATAGAAAGATGAAATCAAGTGTCACTTTCTAAAAATTGAAACAAAATTTCCTCCACCCTCACAACTAGGGTTTCAGCCTCATGAACATGAACAAGAATAGGGAAGAAATTTTATTTTGATTCATGCTCTTGAATGATAACCATATAGATCATGATGAGTTCATAGAAATTGGTTTCATAACCATTGGATTTTTCTATGATTTTCTATAAAATTTTGAACATAAAACCCTAGAAATGAAACATGATGATCAATGACTTGAATTAACAAAATAAATGAAGAACATGATGTTTATTGACAGGGTGGGGCATCCCTTTGTTGTGCGACTTTAGGCTCAGAAGCGCTGGTGAGGTATCCCAGAGGCACGAGAGAGAGAGTGTTAGAGGTCGACTTTAGAGTCATCTGTTTTGTACAAAGGTTACAAGCACCAATTTATATGCTTGTTTATTAGTGGAAGAAAATCCCACTGATGTAGTGAGGACTGGACTAGGCCACCGGCAGTGGGTGACTAGGATAAAATCAACTTGCAAGAATCATCTTCCCTGTCTCCTTATTGTTTAATTCTTATTATTGCTCATATATTCATAATTTGTTTATTTGTTTATTGCTTCTTTTGTGGTTTAAGAATTTATATTGAGAAAATCATTTTTGGCAAATTATCTTAGAAACTTTTATAAACCCAATTCACCCCCTCTTGGGTAATAGTTGCCACGACCAACTTTCTTCTTTAATTAATTTAATTTATTTAATTATTTGTGATTAATTTTGTTAAAGAAAATATTTTTGAAAAGCTCCCAAGAAATTTTTAGACTCAATTAACCTCTCCCCTCTTGGGTCGAAGCCACCTATTCCGACACTCAACTTGATATTTAAGAGAAAAAATAATCCTATTAAAATATTAACAAAAAAATGTCATTTTGTTTAAAGAAGATTTTTAATTTTGGGTTATTCTATCATGTACAAGATTGCACAAGTTCAAAAGCATTAATTATTCATTTTGCATTAAATTTGACTATCTTGATAATTATGATTCTTTAAGAAAAATAATAGTCTTTCTCCTATTTATTTTAAGGATTCACTTCCCTATAAATTTTCTCTTCCCAGCAAAAAATAATAATTCTCAATTGTTTCCCATTAATTTCCCTCTCTCTCTTGAAGAATTTTTTTTCCATATTAAGTTTAGTATTATTTGCTTTCTAACTCTCCAGTATCTCTGCCTCAAAAAAAGAAAAAAACTCTCCGGTATCTCTTTTAATCCAATCACAATATAATCCATTTTTTATATTATATTTAGTTACTTCGTTTTCTTTTTTTCTTTTTTACTCTTCTCTCTTACTAGTTACTACGGTTTTTCTACCCAATAGGGTTAGAAAGTACATTTTACAGATCGGTTATTTCACAATTAGAAAAAAGCAAATAGTGTTGCAGTCCTGCGGATACGTTCTTTAGCAGTCTTGAATGCAAATAAAATAGTCTTTGGAAGGGGTAGACTTAAAAAAATGGAATCAATTAAGAATCATGGGGAATGGAAACAAGAATCACTATTTTTTGACGGGAAGAGAAAATTTACAGGGAAGAAAAATCATTAAATAAATAGGAGAGACTATTACTTTTCTCAATGAATGATAATTAATAAGATAGTCAAATTTAATCTAAAACGAATAATTAATGCTTCTTAACATGTGCAATCTTGCACAGGATAGAAAACCTTTAGGGCATTGATTAAGGAAACCAAAATAAGTTAAAAATATATTAAAAAATTGAGTTCAACACTCTTTAAAATATGAAATGGGTAACACCCCCTTGGACATTACCTTGTGAACACGTGCAGAAATAACATTAAAAGGAATTTGTTGGTTTCTTTTGGAAAATAAGGCTTATAATTTTGTATAAGTCCGAAAATGGGGGTAAAAATTTTTCTTGACGGAACACTTTGAAAGTTTACCACACATATTAACGGTAACACTATATAATACGCATCAACACATAGAAATCTATTTTATTCCAAATTAAATCTTTCACAGACTTACGGTGTTTTTCCCGAAAGTATTTCATGATTCCCAACTGAACACTAAACAATATAAAAGGTCTCAAGACTACATTTACCGACTTTCGGACAACACACACCACAAGAAAAACCTAAGCTGGTCACTCTAGACAACATTCACTGGAAAGACCTTCATAGTCCTTACCACTATCACCGACCTCTTCAAAGATCGGAACTAAGCTCCTCAAGTGAATGGAAAATCCTCTGCATCATCTGCTCTCATGCACAAATGTACAACAGAAACACCAGAAAAACAAATATATCGCAAGGGTGAGATACCAATATATGAGTTTTGATAAGATAACCACATGCGCGACATACAAAACATAATGTACATATATATTCACAAGATATAAAATTCTCAACATAAACACAATAGTTGATCAATGGGTTTCACACCCGACAGTCATAGTCATTTATAAAAAAAAAAGCAAGACACTTCCATATACCACGTCTAAATTTAATACCTGATATCCAAAGATCTCAACTTCTTTTCGTTTAGTAGATCAAACTCAATTTCCGAATAAGGGCACAACATTCAACATTCCATATTACATTGTCGGATAATCCACCTCAAACTCATGTGACCATTGCTCAAACAGCTATTGCAACCGTTCACACGACCTCTCTGTGATAACCACTCAAACAACTATTGTAGTTATACACAGATACATAACCACTCAAACAACTATTGCAGTTATGTATAAATATTATTCCACACAACCCCTCTATGACAACCACTCAAACAGCTATTGCAGTTGTACACAGATACATAACCGCTCAAACAGCTATTGCAGGTATGCATAAATATTATTTCACACTACCCCTCTGTGGCAATCACTCAAACAACTATTGAAATTGTACACAGATACATAACCACTCAAACAGCTATTGCAGTTATGCATAAAAATTATCCGACCTCACGGTGTTGTTGGTTTTTAAAAATGTTGGCTTTCGAAATTTATCAATTTCGTGGGGCACTCGATGGTGTGGCGAGAATGTGGATGTGCGGCTCCTCGACCTTGGTTGTGTATGATTGTGGTGTTAGGTGATGCCTTCCGGGGCGGAGCCAAAGCACCAAGAGACGGGTGATCGTCCTGAAGTGGCCTTGTAAGGGGTGCTCAAACATCAGATCGACTGAAGGCGCATCGGAAAGTATCGTCACTATGTGTCTTGTTTTAAAAATGTTGGCTTTTAATATTTATCAATTTCTTGGGGTTCTCTTTGGTGTGGCGAGGCTGTGGGTGCCTGGCTCCTTGACCTTGGTTGTGGATGGACGTGGTGTTAGGTGATACCATCTGGGGAGGAGCCGAAGCACCAAGAGACGGGTGATCCTCCTGAAGTGGCCTTGTAAGGGGTGCTCAAACACCAGATCGGCTGAAGGCGCATCGGAAAGGATCCTCGTGGTGTTGTTGGTTTTTAAAAATGTTGGCTTTCGATATTTATCATTTTCGTGGGGTACTCGATGGTGTGGCGAGGATGTGGGTGTGCGGCTCCTCGACCTTGGTTGTGGATGGGCGTGGTGTTAGGTGATGCCTTCCGGGGCGGAGTCGAAGCACCAAGAGACGGGTGATCATCCTGAAGTGGCCTTGTAAGGGGTGCTCAAACACCAAATCGGCTGAAGGGACATCGAAAAGGATCCTTGCGGTGTTGCTGGATTTTAAAAATGTTGGCTTTCAATATTTATCAATTTCATGGGGTACTCGATGGTGTGGCGAGGCTGTGAGTGTGCGGCTCCTCGACCTTGGTTGTGGATGGACGTGGTGTTAGGTGATGCCTTCCGGGGCTGAGCCGAAGCACCAAGAGACGGGTGATCATCCTGAAGTGGCCTTGTAAGGGGTGCTCAAACACCAAATCAGCTGAAGGCGCATCGGAAAGGATCCTCGCTATGTGTCTTGTTTTTAAAAATGTTGGCTTTCGATATTTATCAATTTCTTGGGGTTCTCTTTGGTGTGGCGAGGCTGTGGGTGCCCGGCTCCTCGACCTTGGTTGTGGATGGACGTGGTGTTAGGTGATGCCTTCCGGGGTGGAGCTGAAGCACCAAGAGACGGGTGATCGTCTTGAAGTGGCCTTGTTAGGAGAGCCCAACACCAGATCGGCTGAAGGCCCATTGCAATGGATCCTTGAGATGTTCTTGGTTTTTAAAAATAATCGCTTTCGATATTTATCAATTTCGTGGGGTACTCGATGGTGTGGCGAGGCTGTGGGTGCGTGGCTCCTCGACCCTGGTTGTGGATGGACGTGGTGTTAGGTGATGCCCTCCGGGGCGGAGCCGAAGCACCAAGAGATGGGTGTTCGTCCTGAAGTGGCCTTGGAAGGGGTGTCCAACACCATATCGGTTGAAGTTGCATTGGAAAGGATCCTCACGATGTTTTTGGTTTTTAAAAATGTTGGATTTCGATTTTTATCAATTTCGTGGGGTCCTCGATGGTCTGGCGAGGTTGTGGGTGAGCGGCCCCCTGACCTTGGTTGTGGATGGACGTGGTGTTAGGTGATGCCTTCCGGGGCGGAGCCGAAGCACCAAGAGACAGGTGTTTGTCCTGAAGTGACCTTGGAAGGGGTGTCCAACACTTGATCGACGGAAGGTGCATTGGAAAGGATCCTCGCAATGTTGTTGGTCAACCGATTTAAAAACGTCGGCTTCGGATATTGGTCCCACCTGGCGATGCGGATGCGGTGCTTCTCGTTGCTTCCATGTGCTTGCTTGCCGTTGGCAATGCGGGGCGTGGTTCGTTCGGTTGCATTGTGTCTTGCAAACGTGATGGCGTGTGAGTGGTGGTCGGGATGTTTGTGCTTGCTGGCTCCGTGCTCGTGGTCATCGAACGGTCAGACATAAATCCATGTCAGCTTCGCCTTGTGTCGCGGTGGCCTTGGCGTGTTGTGGTTCCTGTGTTGGCTACCCATTTGGCGGTATTCATGTTCCTCGTAAGACTCGGTCCATCTAGGCTTCCTTTGTGAGGTTTAGTGGATTTGAAAGTAGTACTAGTGTTTCGCTTGTGTTGTGTGTTGTACAGCTCATGTGGTCATTGGTATCTATTGTTCTCCTGGATACGGTGCATGTTGCTAACGTAGTAATTCTAGAGCTAATACGTGCAACAAACCCTGACTTCAGGAAGGGATTCATTTATTAGATAAAAGGTCGACGGAGGCTCTGCCTGTTGCTTTGATGATTCATGATAACTCGTCCGATCGCACGGCCCTTGTGCCGGCGACGCATCATTCAAATTTCTGCCCTATCAACTTTTGATGGTAGGATAGTGGCCTACCATGGTGGTAACTAGCTATGTGGAGGTAACCCTCCACGACTAGCTTCTTAGAGGGACTATGGCCGCTCAGGCCACGGAAGTTTGAGGCAATAACAGGTCTGTGATGCCCTTAGATGTTCTGGGCCGCACGCGCGCTACACTGATGTATTCAACGAGTCTATAGCCTTGGTCGACAGGCCCAGGTAATCTTTGAAATTTCATCGTGATGGGGATAGATCATTGCAATTGTTGGTATTCAACGAGGAATTCCTAGTAAGCGCGAGTCATCAGCTCGCGTTGACTACATCCCTGCCCTTTGTACACACCGCCTGTCTTTCCTACCGATTGAATGGTCCGGTGAAGTGTTCGGATTGCGGCGACGTGGGCGGTTCGCTGCTGACGACATTGTGGGAAGTCCACTGAACCTTATCATTTAGAGGAAGGAGAAGTCGTAACAAGGTTTCCGTAGGTGAACCTGCGGAAGGATCATTGTCAAATCCTCACAAAGTAGTGCGACCCGTGAATTTGTTTGACTCCTTGGGTGCGGCTTGTGGAACATGGCGCCTTGGTCCCCCTAGTGTTGGGAGGTGCCCTCCTCGTGCGGGCCCATCCTGGCCCATTAACAACACCTCGACGCCGAATGTGCCAAGGAAATCGAGATTGTCAAGCACGTCCCCGGTCGGCTTCGGAGACGGTGCCTATGTGGTGGCGTTGCGACACGTGTATCCAAAAGACTCTCGGCAACGGATATCTCGGCTCTTGCATCGATGAAGAATGTAGCGAAATGCGATACTTGGGGTGAATTGCAGAATCCAGTGAACCATCGAGTCTTTGAACGCAAGTTGCTCCTGAAGCCATTAGGCCGAGGGCAAGCCTGCCTGGGTGTCGTGCATCATTGCCCCAATGCCTCAGCCCTGTTGCTAGGCATAGTAAAGGGGTGAGTGTTAGCTTCCCGTGAGCGATGCCTCACGGTTGGCTGAAAACTGAGTCCATCGCGGAGTGCGCTGCGATGGATGGTGGTTGAGTAAAAGCTCGAGACCGATTGTTGTGTCACCCCTACCGGATTTGGGACTCTTTGACCCATGAGCGGCCATTGGCTGCCCACGATGGGACCTCAGGTCAGGAGGGGCTACCCGCTGAGTTTAAGCATATCAATAAGCGGAGGAAAATAAACTACCAAGTATTCCCTTAGTAACGGCGAGCGAACTGGGAAGAGCCCACCATGAGAATCGGTGGTCCTCGGCGTCTGAATTGTAGTCTGGAGAAGCGTCCTCAGTGGCGGACCGGACCCAAGTCCCCTGGAAGGGGGCGCCGGAGAGGGTGAAAGCCCCGTCTTGCTCGGACCCTATCGCACCACGAGGCGCTGTCGGCGAGTCGAGTTGTTTGGGAATTGAACGCGCTGTCGCGCACGCACCAAAAAGCGAGCGGTTAGTAAAAAAATGTAGTTTAGGAAGCGACAACTCGAGTATCGTCTCACAAGGACTCTTAGGTTGTTGTTAACAGAAAAAGTCAGATTTTTGGGGGGTTTGGGTTTGAAACTAAATTAAGGAAAACAAAGCAAAAATAGAGCAATAAAAACAAAGCAGTTTGAAGGATTATCAAATAAGCTAAAGACGATTAATCTACTGTTCTCGGTTTCACACTATCATTGGTTCATATAAATCCTAGCCCTAAGCGGATTCTACTCTCTTTTCGATTGTAACATCAGTTAACAAGCGAAACCAATGCTACGAGATATGTGTTCCTATTCCCGAATTAAGAAAACGGGGTGAAGCACTCATGAACTAAGCGAACATGATTGAACACACGCGAATTAAGTAAACGCGATTAAGTATAGGAACACACAATCATCGAAATAAATCAACACCTATTCTATACGATTATGAATTAAGCAAACAGAACATATAAAACAAGTATTGAAAGAGAATAGCATAAAGTTCAGAATTTACAAAACCTCAAGTGACGGTGGAACCCGATTACAATAGATTAATCAAGGGAGACTAGCTCTCCATTACAAACATAAACCTAACCTAATTTCGCACTATGAAAAGAAAAGAAGAAGAGAAGATAAGATAATCAGTTCTGCCCCAAAACAGATATAAATACAGATTCTGGGTTGCGGTCACTCACGAGGCGAAACATGTTTCGCGAGGCGAATGTTATGAACAATCGCTTTCTCGCGAGGCGAAACATGATTCGCGAGGCGAGCCAGAGAGGGTGACTGTTGGTGCTCGTGGTGGTCTTCGGGCTCGCAAGGCGAGCATCCTCTCGCGAGGCGAATCCTCCAGAATTGCATTTTTCCATTATTTTCTTCATTCCTTTGGCTCTAAGTGCTTTATTCTAACCTGAAACAATAGGAAATAGCTGTAAGTGCTTTATTTGACTCAAAACTAACTAAATTAGCCTAAAAATACTCTAGAGACTCAAAATGCTGCTTAAAGACAATCAAGTCTAATTTGGGAGAAAATGAGATATAATTAGCACAAAACCACGGTCATACTAGCCATAAAACTAGATGAGCCAGCGGCTTATCAAAATACCCCAAACTTAAACTTTGCTTATCCCCAAGCAAACTAAAACTCAAACAAGTCTCAGACTTGGCAAGCTTAGGGATTCAATCAACTTTGCACAAATGTCATGCAATTTCATCAAAATAGTTTTCTTCACTATTTCCCCCCTTTTCAACAATGCAATCCCCACATTCATCTATTTTAAACATTTGAGAATTTCATCATTCAAACAATCATTAATTTAAGCAAGGGATCCAAGTTACACACAAGAGGGAGATCACCAAATCCAAACAATTGCCTTCCTCACAAGGGAATTTAGTGTTTCGCTCATTCGCTCAGTTTTTGTCAGGCTAACAACATTTCACTCAATGTACCTTTCAGAAGCACTTCCCATGAATTTGATTTTCATCTCAAAATGGTTCCCAAGGAAAATATGCATGCAACATCAAAAGGTCTTTTATGGTTGTAATGGGGCCTGGCTAAGGGTAGGATATACAAAGGTACTGGGCTGAAGTCCCTAGGAACTAAGAGAGCATGGACATTTTGATATATTGAATTTCCACTCAAGTCCCTTTTTCCATTTTTCCTTATGCTTTGGGTGACTACAGCCTTTTTCATTAGATAATCTTTTTTTTTTGACATTTTTACACTTTTTTTTTCTGCTTTTCTTTTCTTTTTGCGTTTGGCTCCAACCTTTTTATCATATTTTTTTCTTTTTCTCTATCCCAAACAACACATCATATCCTTGTAGCCACCCCAAACTTAGTTTCTTGCAACCATTCTCTTGCTAAGATTCCATGCTCTCCTAATCCTAAGATCGGGTTAACATGGTTTTTCCAGATTTTGGCTCATAACATAGGGTTATCAAGAATTAACAGGCTAATTAGGCTCAAAGGGGCTAACTAGGGAACATGCATTAGGGATTGGTTCTTTTAGGCCAAGTGGTTATTTACAAAGAAAATGCCTAAATCATTTGATGCAAACACACAAACATGCAAACCAAGAAGAGATTCAAGCAAATTCGGGATAGTGCAACTCAAAAGTGATTCACACAATTAAAAACATGTTGGAGGCTCAAATCCTCACCTGGACAATTTTGTAAATTGTTTGACCGAGATTCTATCCCTAGTGTGTGCTTCCCTTCACCCCAAACTTATCATAAATCATGCTATCACAACAAAATATCTCAAAGTTCAATTTTCAATTTTTTCACATGGGGATTAATTTTCAAATTCAAAATCTAGGGGGAAAACAATCAACACATAACATGCAATCTATCTATGCAAATTCAACAGAATCCAATCAAACTTGCCGACACAAGACTCAACACACATACTCCTGATCTTCTCAAATTATTCAGGAGCTAAAAGAAAACAAAACAAAAACAAAGCAAAGCAGAAACTAACAAGAAAATGAAAGTAAACTAAAGAGAAAGGGTTTAAGAAAAACTCATTGGGGGCGGTTCCACCAGGATCCCACTGTCTGTGATACAGTGGCCACTGAATGCCTAAATTGTAGTATGATCCTCCCGGATCCCATGGCTGGTAGCATAATGCCCACGTGATAGACAAAGGACTGAAGCTTGTTCCATGGTCCCCTAACTTGCAGCCTTGATATGGAGGTGAGTGCTTGACAGTTATGGTAACTCCACCAAGTGCGGCGGGCTTCTCACTCCCTCTTGGGTCAAGGTTGACCTCTTTCTCAACAAAGTCCTCCCAATAAAAGTGGGGTTCAACCACTTGGACTGGCCATGGTGAAAAATCCAGAGGCTTGAACTCCATTGCCGATGGTTCCACAGTGGGAGGTGGCAAACAGGTAGAGAGTGTTACTGGTGCTGCTTCATCTTCTGCACAATCTTCATTCACTGCACTGACAAATCCATCACCTGTTATACATGCAGAATTTGGAGTAGCCATGATGTCAAGAACTTCGGCTGAAGCAGACAGACTTCACTCACACTATCACCCTGCAAAGTTGAATCAAGAAACTCAGCACAAACAGCACACGGGTTAGTGTCAGTACAGTCAGTACATGAATATATATCATCAAAGCCAGAAATAAATGGAAAATCAGAAAAGGTCTGAATGTCTGGAAATTTAACACACAATTCATCCACCCCATTACTTTCAACACATGCATGTGAATTAATAGAATCATCTACTTCCAAAAGTTCTTCATTATCCTCAAGCATGGTGAAGCAGATGTCCTCCTGATCCTCATTTTCTATGTTTCCTGGACGAACAAGGCCCTCAACCTCATATGTCTCCTGTTCCATATGGACGTCTGGCTCCTCATACCTTTCAAAACATGCTACACACAAAGCAGTGTCAGTACAATCAGCACATGAAGTATAATAAATAGAATCAGGGGAGTCGTGAATATCTGGAGATTCAACACACAGTTCATCAACCATAGTGTTATTATCAAAATCATCCTCAAAGGAAGTATTGTCAAGAACAGCTATCCGTGAATCTGCATGTTCCTCAAGGGAACGTGGAGTTTGCAGTGCAGCCGAGGTGGAGACAATGTGATCAATTTGAATGGCCAACTTCTGAAAATTAGCTTCTATCCTCTGTTGCCTTTGATCCATTTGAGTGGCCATCTTCTGAAAATCAGCTTCTATCCTCTGTTGGGATTCAAGATTTTTCTCTGCCATCCGTTTAACCAATTCTTCCAAACTGAGTTGGGCTAGTGTAGGGTCAGGCTGATATTGCTGGCTTATTGCCATTTGATGCACCAAAGAGGCAATTTCATCCAAGCTGCTGCGTTCTCCTCCATGTTGGCTATGATAGAAAGGTTGCTCCTCATTTACTCCAATCATGTTAGAACCACTGCTAAACTCATAACTTCTAGCAAAGTTAGGATAATATATGCATGGTGGTGGTTTACTAAAATCAGGATAATACATGCATGGTGGTGGCTTATAATCAACATTAGGCAAATACCCATACATGAAATTATCCATGGCAGTACTAAGATTCATGACCAGACAAATTCAACAAAATGTTTTTTCTTTTTTTTAAATCAATTTAATTTTCTGTTAATAACAACAAGAGTCCCCGGCAACGGCGTCAATTTTTGAACACGCTGTCGCGCACACGCCAAAAAATGAGCGGTTAGTAAAAAAGTGTAGTTTAGGAAGCGACAACTCGAGTATCGTCTCACAAGGACTTTTAGGTTGTTGTTAACAGAAAAAGTCAGATTTTGGGGGGTTTGGGTTTGAAACTAAATTAAGGAAAACAAAGCAAAAATAGAGCAATAAAAACAAAGCAGTTTAAAGGATTATCAAATAAGATAAAGACGATTAATCTACTGTTCTCGGTTTCACACTATCATTGGTTCATATAAATCCAAGCCCTAAGCGGATTCTACTCTCTTTTCGATTGTAACATCAGTTAACAAGCGAAACCAATGCTACGAGATATGTGTTCCTATTCCCGAATTAAGCAAATGGGGTGAAGCACTCATGAACTAAGCGAACATGATTGAACACACGCGAATTAAGCAAACGCGATTAAGTATAGGAACACACAATCATCGAAATAAATCAACACCTATTCTATACGATTCTGAATTAAGCAAACAGAACATATAAAACAAGTATTGAAAGAGAATAGCATAAAGTTCAGAATTTACAAAACCTCAAGTGACGGCGGAACCCGATTACAATAGATTAATCAAGGGAGACTAGCTCTCCATTACAAACATAAACCTAACCTAATTTCGCACTATGAAAAGAAAAGAAGAAGAGAAGAGAAGATGATCAGTTCTGCCCCAAAACAGATATAAATACATATTCTGGGTTGCGGTCGCTCGCGAGGCGAAACATGTTTCGCGAGGAGAGCCAGAGAGGGTGACTGTTGCTGCCCATGCTGGTCTTCGGGCTCGCAAGACGAATCCTCAAGAATTGCATTTTTCCATTATTTTCTTCATTCCATAGGCTCTAAGTGCTTTATTCTAACCTGAAACAATAGGAAATAGCTGTAAGTGCTTTATTTGACTCAAAACTAACTAAATTAGCCTAAAAATACTCTAGAGACTCAAAATGCTGCTTAAAGACAATCAAGTCTAATTTGGGAGAAAATGAGATATAATTAGCACAAAACCACGGTCATACTAGCCATAAAACTAGATGAGCCAGCGGCTTATCAAAATACCCCAAACTTAAACTTTGCTTATCCCCAAGCAAACTAAAACTCAAACAAGTCTCAGACTTGGCAAGCTTAGGGATTCAATCAACTTTGCACAAATGTCATGCAATTTCATCAAAATAGTTTTCTTCACTATTTCCCCCCTTTTCAACAATGCAATCCCCACATTCATCTATTTTAAACATTTGAGAATTTCATCATTCAAACAATCATTAATTTAAGCAAGGGATCCAAGTTACACACAAGAGGGAGATCACCAAATCCAAACAATTGCCTTCCTCACAAGGGAATTTAGTGTTTCGCTCATTCGCTCAGTTTTTGTCAGGCTAACAACATTTCACTCAATGTACCTTTCAGAAGCACTTCCCATGAATTTGATTTTCATCTCAAAATGGTTCCCAAGGAAAATATGCATGCAACATCAAAAGGTCTTTTATGGTTGTAATGGGGCCTGGCTAAGGGTAGGATATACAAAGGTACTGGGCTGAAGTCCCTAGGAACTAAGAGAGCATGGACATTTTGATATATTGAATTTCCACTCAAGTCCCTTTTTCCATTTTTCCTTATGCTTTGGGTGACTACAGCCTTTTTCATTAGATAATCTTTTTTTTTTGACATTTTTACACTTTTTTTTTCTGCTTTTCTTTTCTTTTTGCGTTTGGCTCCAACCTTTTTATCATATTTTTTTCTTTTTCTCTATCCCAAACAACACATCATATCCTTGTAGCCACCCCAAACTTAGTTTCTTGCAACCATTCTCTTGCTAAGATTCCATGCTCTCCTAATCCTAAGATCGGGTTAACATGGTTTTTCCAGATTTTGGCTCATAACATAGGGTTATCAAGAATTAACAGGCTAATTAGGCTCAAAGGGGCTAACTAGGGAACATGCATTAGGGATTGGTTCTTTTAGGCCAAGTGGTTATTTACAAAGAAAATGCCTAAATCATTTGATGCAAACACACAAACATGCAAACCAAGAAGAGATTCAAGCAAATTCGGGATAGTGCAACTCAAAAGTGATTCACACAATTAAAAACATGTTGGAGGCTCAAATCCTCACCTGGACAATTTTGTAAATTGTTTGACCGAGATTCTATCCCTAGTGTGTGCTTCCCTTCACCCCAAACTTATCATAAATCATGCTATCACAACAAAATATCTCAAAGTTCAATTTTCAATTTTTTCACATGGGGATTAATTTTCAAATTCAAAATCTAGGGGGAAAACAATCAACACATAACATGCAATCTATCTATGCAAATTCAACAGAATCCAATCAAACTTGCCGACACAAGACTCAACACACATACTCCTGATCTTCTCAAATTATTCAGGAGCTAAAAGAAAACAAAACAAAAACAAAGCAAAGCAGAAACTAACAAGAAAATGAAAGTAAACTAAAGAGAAAGGGTTTAAGAAAAACTCATTGGGGGCGGTTCCACCAGGATCCCACTGTCTGTGATACAGTGGCCACTGAATGCCTAAATTGTAGTATGATCCTCCCGGATCCCATGGCTGGTAGCATAATGCCCACGTGATAGACAAAGGACTGAAGCTTGTTCCATGGTCCCCTAACTTGCAGCCTTGATATGGAGGTGAGTGCTTGACAGTTATGGTAACTCCACCAAGTGCGGCGGGCTTCTCACTCCCTCTTGGGTCAAGGTTGACCTCTTTCTCAACAAAGTCCTCCCAATAAAAGTGGGGTTCAACCACTTGGACTGGCCATGGTGAAAAATCCAGAGGCTTGAACTCCATTGCCGATGGTTCCACAGTGGGAGGTGGCAAACAGGTAGAGAGTGTTACTGGTGCTGCTTCATCTTCTGCACAATCTTCATTCACTGCACTGACAAATCCATCACCTGTTATACATGCAGAATTTGGAGTAGCCATGATGTCAAGAACTTCGGCTGAACAGACAGCTTCACTCACACTATCACCCTGCAAAGTTGAATCAAGAAACTCAGCACAAACAGCACACGGGTTAGTGTCAGTACAGTCAGTACATGAATATATATCATCAAAGCCAGAAATAAATGGAAAATCAGAAAAGGTCTGAATGTCTGGAAATTTAACACACAATTCATCCACCCCATTACTTTCAACACATGCATGTGAATTAATAGAATCATCTACTTCCAAAAGTTCTTCATTATCCTCAAGCATGGTGAAGCAGATGTCCTCCTGATCCTCATTTTCTATGTTTCCTGGACGAACAAGGCCCTCAACCTCATATGTCTCCTGTTCCATATGGACGTCTGGCTCCTCATACCTTTCAAAACATGCTACACACAAAGCAGTGTCAGTACAATCAGCACATGAAGTATAATAAATAGAATCAGGGGAGTCGTGAATATCTGGAGATTCAACACACAGTTCATCAACCATAGTGTTATTATCAAAATCATCCTCAAAGGAAGTATTGTCAAGAACAGCTATCCGTGAATCTGCATGTTCCTCAAGGGAACGTGGAGTTTGCAGTGCAGCCGAGGTGGAGACAATGTGATCAATTTGAATGGCCAACTTCTGAAAATTAGCTTCTATCCTCTGTTGCCTTTGATCCATTTGAGTGGCCATCTTCTGAAAATCAGCTTCTATCCTCTGTTGGGATTCAAGATTTTTCTCTGCCATCCGTTTAACCAATTCTTCCAAACTGAGTTGGGCTAGTGTAGGGTCAGGCTGATATTGCTGGCTTATTGCCATTTGATGCACCAAAGAGGCAATTTCATCCAAGCTGCTGCGTTCTCCTCCATGTTGGCTATGATAGAAAGGTTGCTCCTCATTTACTCCAATCATGTTAGAACCACTGCTAAACTCATAACTTCTAGCAAAGTTAGGATAATATATGCATGGTGGTGGTTTACTAAAATCAGGATAATACAT
>CM061069.1:9262083-9367083 GCA_030762895.1 Sophora flavescens | reverse complement strand
TACCCTCTTAGAGCCATGTTTCCAAGTTTGGTATTTTTCCTTTTTGTATGGTAGCATGGTCTTATACATCATTAGGGTTCAAAATATTAAGATGGAAATGCATAACGATGGTGTATGGTGTCCTTCATTGAAATTGTTCATTTTAAAAGGAACTCCAGTGGTGGTGAACGAGGTGATAGGAAAAGAACCTTTACTTATAACCCTTTTTTTGTTTGGAAAACTATCAATTTCAAATGTCGATGCATTAATTGATCTATTGATCTATTGATGCCACTCAAGGACACATATTTCTTCTATCTTATTTTCTTCTGTCTTATTAAGTAACCCTATAATCAGAATATTGGACTGCAACTTTCTAGATGATTGTTTGAGTTTTAAGATTTATATACTCATGAACATTATGGGAAGTTGTCTAGTAGTTGATTTTTGAAGTTGCACTTTTATTAAAAAATACATATTACTATATTAGGTTGATGATGCTGTAGGTGATATATATATATTTGTTTCATGCTTACAATTTGTTTTTGGTGTTTGAGGTTGAGTTTTAAGTTTTTAAAGGAAATTTTGGTAGTGTGGAGAAGTGATAACATCAGAATGATAAAGGAGATTGATTGGAGTTACATTGAATTGGTTGACATTGAAGATATTCTTGATCCCATTGAAAATGTCCTTACTTTTAACTCCATGATCCTTCAATTGATATGATTTGTCTCTTCAACGATTATTATGTGACATTGGAAATTTTTAATGTTTGAATTGTCTTGCATTCATTTTCAGAAATTCGGTGGCAATTGTTCTACTAGATGATGCTTAAGTATATTGACCGCCCTTTTTTTTTAACTACTTTTATCGATGCTCTGTTAGCTTTATGTGTTTGTGTTATGGGGTATGTTTCCTAGATCAACGGATGAAACTTTTACCCACAAGCTGTGATAGACCTTCAAACCAGGAAAGGTTCAGCAAGCCCAGATTATCATGTAGTTACTTCACAATTTGCCATTATGCTGGTGGTTTAAGTTGAGATAGTCGTTCTGTTTCTTTTTCTTTCCAGAGATATAATAAATAGGATACATAAATGGTACACTTTGTGTTTCCAATGGCAGTATTTATTTCATTGGTGCTGCAGGTACTCAATTTATAGATGGTTTGACTCAAACATATAATGATTTTGAAAACACAGAACACAACATATAACACAACATACAACAATTACTCAACAAATCCTTCACAGAGAACATAGAACAAGTTAAACTTTGACAAAAACCTACTAACTGTAACACCCCAGTTTTTACACATATGATTAAATTTTTTATTTGGATTGAGTAATTATCTGGACGTTTATTTCTACTTATTTTTATGTGGTTTGGTTTGAGTAATTTTAATTACTCATTTAAAATTAGTTTTTGAGTGCGTTAATACTGTCTTATATCAGTGTATGCACGATTACTAGACAATAATATTATGTTATTGTCACTAGTAGTATTTGTTTAGAAAAATATTTTAAATAATATCATTGAAAGAAAATTAATTTCCCATTTGACTCTATTTAATTTTAGATTTGAAAATATGTCGGTTTAAAATCAATCGGACATTAAATTTTGGACCGTTGATTTTCTTAGTTGATTAGTTCAACTATCAATGTTGACTCTAATTAAAATTTTGAAAGTATATAATTGTCACCCATTATTTTTAGATCCAAGGGGCAATATTATTTTGTTTTTCTAGATTTAACCTTGACAATTTATTTTGTACCTATTTCTAATTTCTAATAAAATAATATGAAATGAAGGAAAAATTATTTTATTCCCCTCTTCTACATCAGACCTAATACCCCATCCCCCTCCTTTCTTCTACTTTCTTCTTCTCCTTCATCATAACTTCATCTTCTTCCTCTCTCCAACTCAAAGTTTCTCCTCCTTCTCTCATCATCCAGTCGTACGCCGCCCCTGGGAGCGTCGTTCGGCCACCGCTCGAAGCGGAAGAGAAGGCCACTCGACCCAACTTCGTCCCACTACTCTGGTTCGTGCTCATCCTTGCTTAGTCGCGTTGCCATCGCGGTGAACCCCTGTCGGCACCGCGGTAGCGCCTTCTGGTCGCCGTCTATGGTGGTTCGACCACCCTTCTTTCCTTTTATGAGATCCTTTTTTGTTTTGGTTCATGGGTGTTATAGGAGCACTGCCGCCACCGCCGCACGTCCATCACATCACCACCGCGTGCTTCTTATTCTTCCTTGTGGGTGAGTGATTCATGACCTTATGATGTTAAATTTCAAGCCCTTTGAATATGTGAGATATTATGATCATTTGTCTCTTTATTGATTATTTCCTTATTGCAATCTTGATTCGAGTTTATTTGATTTCAACATTTTACCTCCTATTGGTTATGCTTCAGGTAAACTAATCAAGATTTGTATTCTTTGTCATTTTGATATGATTATCTTTTACATTCTCATGTTAACCAATCTTTGTTGGTTAAATTAGATTGAATTCTCCGTTGTTGTGGAGAACTAAATTTTGTTAACTTGATCATTTTCCTTTTTCCGCAAATGAGTACAACCGAGAAATGGAGTGATCTTTTTAGATCACATTTTGTTAGCCTTTACGAGCAAAAGTTATAAATTTCCCTTGAGGATGAAAACTCTGGCAATTCATTTTATCGTTGGTGCCAAGTAAATTAGGGTTACCTCGAGTAAGGGAAGTTGCAAAAATTTATTGTTACCTTTCTTAAAGGCCAAGAGTATTTTCGACTTGGATTCTAGACTCTTGGGAAGAAAGAAAAATATTATTTTCAAAATTTGTTTTGAAGGAAGTTCTCGTGGAAGGAGGAACTTTATTAGAGTCACGTTTGTAAATATGTGATTGTACAACACATTTTTACATTCAGGAACCTATTAAAGACCCTTTTTGCATGTTGAACACCCTCTGTCTTCTCTTCATTTAACTTTATTTTCTCTCGTGAGAGTGGAATAGAAGGATTTATTCCTCTCTTTCATAAAACTTCTCATTCATAATTAAGTTTTTATCTTATCATTGGTGTGTTAGAATCGCTACCAGATATAGAGTTGGAGTTTCGCATCGTTCAGATGTCAGAATTTGTCTGATATCTATATATCTTACTCTGTTTGACATTCGAATTATCCGAATGTACTCCAAGTTTCAGAAATTTAAAGAGGATTTGCCTTGAGTGTCTTCTCATGTCGTCTCAATAATACAAATAAGTCCGAAATAAAGCTTAACTATGAGGTACACCACGTTATGTTTTAAACGATGAGAATGTGGCGTATCTGAGACCTGAGATAGAAGCACGATATCCGCGAAATTCCTTTTAGTGGGGTAGTATTGTAACACCCTAGTTTTTCACGTATATGTTTAACTATTTTATTGAAATAATTAATTATTTGGATGGTTACTTTTGTTTAATTTTATGTGGTTTAGTTTGAGTAATTTTATTTACTTATTTAAAATATTTTATTGGGTGCTTTAACACTGTGTTACTGCAGTGTATACACGCTTTCTAGACAATAATGTTACGTTATTGTCATTATTATTCTTTGTTTACAAAAATATTTTAAAGAATATGGTTCAAAGGAATTGATTTTCTGATGTTACTCTATTTAATTTTAGATTTGAAAATAAATTAGTTTAGTGTTAATTGGAGATTAATTTTGGATCATTGATTTTCTTGGTGGATCAATTCAACCATCAATTTTTACTCTATTTTTGAATTTTGAAAGTATATATTTGTCGTCACGAGCTCCGCCGAGAGCGCCGCCTGCAACACATTCCCGATCGCCATCCAGCCCCTCTACAGCCGTCGTCCGACCGTGAACAGTGGGAGAAGACCGTCGCATGACCAGCTCGTCATCCACGCATTTTGGTCATTTTGCTCCACTGTGATGTTGTCAGCGCCGCCACAGCCGCCGCACCGGAGGTCCCTACAACCACCACTTCTCTTTCCTCTTCATCTTGGGTGAGTGTTTCACCATAATCTCTCCTAGTTGTAAAATCCCTAAATCAGTTTGCAAACCCTAACCCTAGATTTTGATTTTTGTTTTGGATTTTGAAATTGAACCTTGTTTTATGCTATTGGGACTATGAATTAGAGTTATCCTAAACTAATTTCATCATTCTTTAAGTAGATTGATTTTCCCCAAATTGCTCTATGAACCCTAAAGCTCCAATCATATTTTATTGGAAATTGATAATGTTTTTGTGAAATTAACTATGTTTCTATGTATTTGGGACTGTTAATTTATGTTTACCAAACTGATTTTGTAAACTTATAATAAAATCTGATTTTCCCCAATTTATATGGATGAGCACTATTTTGCCCAAATTCGATTTCTGTTGAATGTGACCCTGTTTTGAGAAATTAAGTATTTAAATCAATTTAGAGTGAATAGTTGATAGTGAGTATCTGATTGTCTGAATTGTATGGTTGTTCAAAATGCTTGGCTTCCCTCTCTGGGATGTTAAAGTGGTTGTGTTTGCTTGGGGAAGGAGGTTTCACATGTTTCGGGAGTTGGCAGGAACAGTTTAGAGGAAACTGGAACATCGAGTTAGAGTTTAGCTTTATGCTGCATCGCTCAGAAGGAAGCTGACTGTTGAAGCACCAATGAGATGATCCTCTCTTGTCTACAAGAGGTAAGGGGGGAGTGAACCACATCACACCATATTGGTGGATGTGAAGATGGCTTTAAACTGTTTGGTGTTGGAAAATCCTAAATCAAGGATTATCCACTTTGTTTATTTAGTCCCTTATGAGGGCATTATTGTGGTTATTAATTGTTGTTAGATTTATGTTCATTGGTGTGATTGATTGGTTGGAAAATGATTTCTAGCATGTTGAAAACCATCACTTTGATCATTGGATCAAAGTGAGGATTTAATACTTGGTTATTGCAAATAACTTGATTATTGTGATTATTCGATATAACTTGATATATTGATGCGTATGTACAATTGTGAGATTATTTGGTGAAGCGTAACCTTCACTTTGGTTGTGATTGGCTTTTGGCCAAATGTGAATGGAAATGGGAGTTTAACTCCAATTCTTGAAACTTAAGTGACTTTAATTTCCTTAAGTGAGAAAATGAATGTTGAATCCATAAAAGGAAAAGGAATTTGTTTTGAATAATTATTTCGGAAGTTTGATTTTTGATTAAGGTTTTGGAAATATATTAAGAATTATTTTGATCGTACGTTATATTTTGAATTACCAAAATGATGCTTTAGTAACTAAATAAATAAATGTTTTAAGGATAAATGAAAACAAGGTGTTGTTTTCAAAACTGTTTTTACAGTGTTTAAAACCATCTTAAGGAGTTCAATTGATTTCAAAAATGACTTTGATAGTTGTTTAGGTTAAGTTTTAGGACTTTTGAGTGAAATAATATTCAAGACCTTACTTTGGTATTTTAATACCTGAAAATGAGTATTAGAACATAGATAATTGATGATTTTGAGTAAAGGAAGCTTAATTTGAAAGTTTAGGGGTTTCAGCCCTAAATCAAGTAAAAAGGGGAAAATTGTCTTTCAATAATTTTACGGGATTTGAAATACTATTTTGAGGGATTTGGTATCAATATACCTATGAGTCATTCTTACTTTAAAAATGATTTGGTTTTAGACAAAGGGTTTTGATTTTGGATAAAAGTGGTTTTGGTCTTCAAGACTAGTATTTCAAGTTAAATGGAAAACCTAAGTCGAGGATGGCTTAGTGAAAACAAAGACTTAATGATTATGACTCATGGTGGAGCAAGACCATATGTCATAAAGTAAGGACGATTCACTCATCCTTACATCCATAATACTTAAATGACAAAGAGTATTTTGAGGTTGCTTGCTCGACAAGTAATCTTGTTCGGGAATGGACTTAAAGAGGCATAATTGAGTTGGTGATGAATGACCAACCTTCATAATGTACTAAAGCGTTGAAACATGGATAGTCTAATAACGAGTGGTGATTCCCAAGAGGTTGGTACTGTCTGCTTTGCCTCTAGAATGGATTTTGGTTTCCGTAAGGAACCCCGAAATTTATGCGGTGGATAAATACAAACGAAATGGCTTTTGGTATTAGTAAGGAACCCCGAAATTTATCCGGTGGATATATATGAACGCACACACCATTAACGGCATTATTGCCTAAACACATAGTTGATACTATGTTCCGTAAGGCCTTTGTGCCTAGGAAGTTGAGCCGACATGCATGTGCGCATGTGGACGTGCTAGTGATGATCTTAAATGGTCTTGGGGATGGTCAGGGTAGGAGGGTCACGAATGGCCAGTTGGTGATTCTTCTTGGTCATGGTGTTCCATGCAATACACTGACATCAACGACTAGATGCTAGCCGGTCAAGGTTATCGAGAGTGTTTCACAATCAGTTATAGTACCACTATATGGCTGTTACTATCGAACGCACAAGATTCCTAATATTGGAAGTTGTGAAACATGTGCTCTAATCACTCCTTCCGAATGTTCTCATAGCTCTGGAGTTAGGGTCAAATATTCCTTGAGACTGTGTAGGTATGTGACTATGCAGTTTCAATCAGTTACCTCTATTCTCCCGTCTCTATGGACTAACAGTGTCCGGTCATGCTTCATGAGATTGTGATTACACTGATTTGTGTATTGTTGACCATATGTGCACGTGTTATCTGTTACTTGTATATACTGGACTGTTTGACTGAAATATATGTTTACATGGATATGAATATATGTTATGTGGTGCCGTGCTATTTTCATATCTGTCATATGTTGTGATGTTTGAGAATCTCACTTCCTTATTTTGTATTACCTATGTCGTCTGGTTATGTGCCTTCTGTGTTCTTTTGAGAAGACTGAGATGTTAAGATGTCGTTTTGTTGATTCATCATAGAGGTTGAGGTTCGAGCTTGCAGACGATATGTTGGAGTTCTAGTGGACGTCTTCTAGCTTTCTGATGGTCCAGGATGATGGTCTTTGTGTTTGTTGTCTTGCCTAATCCTTCTTTTCTTGAGACAGGCATGATTAAATGTCAGGCCTAAAGATCCTCGAATGCGTCAGGGGCATCTCCAGGTCCACCTATACTCCAATAAAATATATTCCACAAGTAGAGAGACCAACAAGAAAATATGCAAGAGTCAGAAACCAATATATGGATTTAACATGACAACTACATGCCCGACACAAAAGAAAACAGATAAACATATACATGTTCATAACAAGATAATCATTCATATCAAAGCAAACTGTTTATCAATGGGTTTCACACCCCGAACATCATCATTTGAAAACTATGCATGAACACTTCATATACATCATCTAAATTCATACTTATTCTCCGGAGCTACAAACACCAAATAACTGAGCTGATCAGGCTCGATTACCAAATAGGGCACGCCTTCTTGAATACCTTTCCATTAAGATATCCAGGTTCGCCTTATGGAATACATTGTCTACTAAGATATCCAGATTCACCTTCGCCTTCGTGAATACCTTACCATTAAGCAATCCAGATTCGCCTTCTGGAATATCTTTTCTGTTAAGATATCAAGATTCACGCCCTAGACATGTCTACCAAGTAAATGCATGTAAAACCTTTTGTTCCTAACACCTTAATTAGGATACCAAATCCAAAGAACACTATGTTTGTAACGGCCTGATTTTTAATTATGCTGTTTAACCTGTTAAAATATAATTAATTATATTTTAATCTGAGAGTTAAAAGTGATTTTAAATAATATTAAATCATATTCATAGTCTCTCTTATGGTAGAAGGCTACAATGAAATTTTGGGTTGAAAATTCAGACGGAGCCCGGTCTGCATTTTTAACAGACAGTATAATTTTATACTGACAGAAAATCCTAATTTGATCCAAAAACTGAAATTTGTAAATTTTTTATATTTTGTCCGTGAGGAAGTCTACTTTCCAAATTTCTGATAAGAAATAAAATATTACGTTTATTTGGACGAATTTTGGTAAAAGTTCGGATGGAAAACAGTCGGTGTTTTCACTGACAGTAAGATTTTAATGATCAGAAAACCTAATTTTGACTCGTGAACAAAATGGTTTATATTTAAATCATATTTCCAACGAGTTTGGTTAGTTTGAAAATTTTCAGTCGAAAACGAAATATTAGGCTTTTATACGGGCATAAAACCCTTATCGAGAAATCGACAGAGTCGGAAACGGAACTGCCGAGACCCGTCAAGAGATTGAGACAACGAGTCATACATGATGACTCATGGAGGATGAGTCACCAAGCATTTATGAGCATTAAATGCTAGGAATCATGACTTTTAGGTAAAAAGACCAAAATACCCCCAAGCTTTCGCGGGTATTAACAAGACACATCTACGCACTTTTAACCACTCATTTTACATGGTTGAAAACCTCCCACATCTCCTCAATTTCGTGCAGCCATATATACTAAACCATACTATTTCATTTTGCTTTCGTTTCATTATTTTCCTCTCAAACACCGAAATCGGGTAAATGACGGAGCTGCGTACGGAATTTCCGGGAACCACTAACGGATAGGATCAGTGACTCATTGGTGAGTCACTATGTGTGGCCCAAAATCAGTCACACCTCCATCAAATGTGAGCCACATATTATTAACCATGATTAGCCAAAATAACCTTAGTTAAGTTAACTATTAACTATGATTATTCATATATTAATTCAATATTCACAAAACCTATTATTTAGAATCTAAGGAACCAAACAAAGCCTAAATCTAAGCCTATATAAAGGCTCAAAACCACAACTGCCCTCTCCCCACTTCTTTTCATCTTCCTCACCATGTTTTCTCCATTTTCTCTAAGTTACAAAACTTATAAGAACACCGAATCTCCACCGAAAATATGACCCTCTTCCTTTTTGAAACTCGAAAAATGCTCAACATAAACGTTGTTCCTCTTTCTCTCTTCTTTCCAACAAACAGTTTTATCATCAAAAACATATAAGTGGATCGGGAGATAGGCTCAAAATACCGAAACTTCCCAAAATTCTCAGCAACCCACAAAACAGTGTAAAGAAGTCCCTTTTCACCCCTGTTATGATCCGAAACAAATGAAACCTTCAACACCAAAGTTATTCCTTTTCTTATTATCTTTCTAACAATCACAATACCATCACACCCTCAAGCTGTCCAGTTTTCAACTTAGTGAAGGTTGATCATTTTCTTCATTTCTTCAATCTTCAAGAGGTAAAAGCTCATCTCCTTGATCATCTAAGCTTTCATCTTCAGGTATTTCTCATGTTTATGCCATGAATCATATTTTTTCATTCCTAGATCTAGAACTTTGAATAATTCTAGAAAATTGTAGAAAAATCCTAAAAATGTGAAACCAATTTCTATTATCTAGTAATGAACCTTACTTTCATTATCCAAGCGCATGTGATCAAAACCATTTTCTTTCCTATTAAACCCCATTTGGCCGAACCTATGTAGTAAATTGGGTTTGGTGTTTTGTTGTTTGTTTTGAAAGTTAGTACTTGATTTAAGTTCTACAATACTTGTATAGCTTAAATCCAAAAGCTTAGGTTGAGAAAAGAACTCTAACCCTCATTTGGATGAGTTGGCCGAACCTAGTATCATAGGTTCATATTTAGATTTGTTTGATTAATTTGTTAATTTGTTTATTTGGTTGAAGGTGGTTTTGGCATTGATTTGGTTGAAAGTGGTTTTGGTAACTCGTGGCGGGATATCAAGGAATCTCGATTTCGTGTTTCCGATGGTAACTTAGGTGGGGGAAAGAACCAATCTACCGTCGGAAATGATAAGTAGTATATTCTATAATAATTGTGTAGGGCGACCTAAACCTTACTGGTAGTCGAGTAATCGACAAGACTAAAATCACATTGGAAACCTTTTCTGTAAAACCAATGGCGATTCGGGGATTGTAGGTTTATCGACGTTAGGATGATTTTATCTTATTTGAGGTTTATTGAATTTATTATTATTGAATTGCTTATGTGATATTTTGTGGTATTTGAATATTTCCTGATATTGTGTAATGCATGATCTGTCTGGTTTTTAATACTATGCTTAGTTGATTTTAAGCAAGGATATATGTTGTTCGGGAGATGATTGTTTGGGTGAGAGAATGAATTGACTTAGAGGTTCCTAGCTTAATTAAATTATCTAATGGATGAGATGTGACATAGAATGCGAGTTGAGGTTATGATGGGAGTTTGAGGTACTCGGTTGTTATTGATGCGAGATAGTGAGATTCATATAGAGGTTTTGATGCAGATACTTTTTCAGTCCATGACGCGTTGATCTGATTTATCCTATCAAAAGATAGAAGTGCACTATATCGAGTTCTAACCTATCAAAAGATAGAAGAGCACTAAACCGAATCCTATCCTATCAAAAGACATAAGAACACTATATCAGATCCTATCTTATGGAAAGATAGAAGTGCACTATGTCGTGTTTTATCCTATCGAAAGATAGAAGTGTACTATACTGAGTTCTTTGCATTGGACTACCATGGACTACTGACGAATGTTAAAGGAATGGAGGCAGTTATGTTATCATAAGGATTTAGATGGCATGAGTTGAGGGTAGAGGACAATATTATAATTTGAGGATGATTGCTAATTATGGATGTTAATTGTGTGTGACAGTTATTGTATGATATACTATGACTCTTTTCCGCTTTTTGATGATAGAACTGTTTCTTATCCCCTATATCTTTCTGTATGTTATATTTTATCTTTTATGGGATCGTACTTGAAGACCCTGTGGCTGAGCTGAACAAAGAGGGGTTGGATGGAACTCCCTATGAACCGAAAGCCGGAGGTCGAGAGAATACCCTTAACAGTAGTTTGAAATATGTGTAAAAGACTTATGTGTGTATTTATAACTGTGGTGTGATGTTTAAGTTGTATGTTTATTTACTTATGTTTTAATTTTTACGTATTTTCACGTTACGTACGCAATTAAGAATTTAATTAAGAAGGATTTAATCTAATAAAACACTGGGGCACAACGGGGTGTCTCAATGTCCATAACGCCTTAAGAATACTAGTACACCATTTTTCGTTTAACAGAAAAACTGCACAACTTGTCCAAATTGTCAGAAGTAACTCCATTGAGTAAAACTCACTTACAGAAAACCATTCAAACTTAATTGAAAATGTCTTTATAAAATCATCAAATTTCTAATAAAACTTTTTCTAAAAACTTTACTTTTCAAGAATAGAGTCACATAGACTAAATCTTGGTTTAAAATAAAAACTGCCATTTTAAAATTAGTTGCCGTAAATATTTTTCCAAATTGCCGTCGTCTAGCATTTTAAAATCCTTTAAGTCAAAACTTGATATTTTCCACTTAAATAATTTTCTAAAATCATCATTAAGTTATTTTTGAAGATTAATTTCATAAAATAACTTTTTATAATATATTGGATTTATCCACATAAAAATTAACAGTACAAAAATAATTTCACGGTTACGTCCTCACTGTAACTCATAGGTCACTCTTACACCGATACATCATTAAAATAGTGATATTTTCAACTTTTTTTCTCATTTTCAACCAACCAAAAACCTAAGTAATATTATATTACTATTTCTCACCAATTAAAACTCATTATCCTGTAAAAACCTTTTAACACTTTGAACCTCATTATTAACTAAGCACTGGCCACTGTCAGGCTTTTCAATCCACAAACAGCATCAACAATTCATCAACAATATTACAACAATTAACCCATGCAGATCATGCATCAAAAACTGTAATACATAACTACAAATGGATAAACACAGATAAACTAGCACGACATAAACTAGCACGACATAAAATAAGTTAAACAAACACCACAACCACATATAAATAATACAGACTCACAACTTGATAGCACGTAGCCATCGGAAAAATCCCTCAGGCAATCCCCTCTTACCTCTTGAAGAATTAAGCTTCCAAGTTAAACTTTATCGCAAATCCGAAAGTCGTCAACTCACGAACACGATACAACTTTTTATCCTACAACAATCACAATCATCCAATCAAAAACAAGCAAATAAAATCACCTATTCCCTATAGGTAAGTCACGACCATGCTAGGGTTTGGTGACTAAAATTTATAAAATTGCTTAAGTCTTTGGATTAATGATCCTTAATACTTAAGACATAGGTTTAATGGTCAACACAAAGAATTGAAATCAAACACTCCAAGTCCTCCAAAACTCAATTTCGGCCTTTAATGGAAACATGAGCTAGGGATTTTATTTGAACACAACAACTTGGATTCAACATACCTACATATTAGAAAGATGATATACAAGGTCACTTCCTAAGAAAAATAAACAAAACCTCCTACACCCACACAAGTAGGGTTTGGCCTTGCTTGGATAATTGGGAAGGAATTTTTTGTTTGGATCAATCTCTTGGATTATGATAGTAGAGATGATAACTAACTCATAGAAATTGGTTTCATATTTTTAGGATTTTTCTATGATTTTCTAGAGAATTTCAAAGTTTCTAGATCTAGAAATTGGAAAAGATGATTAAGGCTTTGAAATGGAAAACTTATTGAAGAACATGAACTTGATTGATGATGAGAAACAAAGATTACCTCTTGGAATTTGGAAATATGCAAGAAATCAACCACTTGCTTCACAAAATGATGCTAGAAAGCTTATGAACTTGTGAGTTTTTATGAACAAAAGGCAATAGGAATAAAATGAAGTGTGATGGAGGGTATTTATAGGGGTGTGGGCTGCACAACTAGGGACCAAGGAACAAGGAATTCTTGTTTCACAAGGACCAAAATGCAATATTGATTAAGGACCAATTTACAAAACCTAAAAAGTTTAAGGACCAATTTGCAATTTCCTTATAGTTTGTAATGATGGTGCCAAGTGCATTATAAATGCATTCACATGGTGACTCACCTTGTATGACTCATTGGTATTATCCGCTAGCGGCTCCAGGAAATCTCGTATTCAGCTCTGTCGCTTACCCGATTAAGATATCGCCCGGATAAAATATAATATTTCACTTTTTAGTGAAATATTTCAAAATAACTAAAAACGTTGGAAATTAAATAAAAACTTTAAGTTTTTCGTTCCTGATTCAAAATTAGGTCTTCTAATCAGTATAATTATACTGTCAGTGAAATTCACAGACCGGGTTTTGGCTGACTTTTCAACCTAAATTTTAATCATAACTCTCTATCGTTAAGTAGAGTGTAAACAAGGTTTCGGTTTAATTAAATAAATTTTCTAAGTCTCAGATAAAAATATAAACATATTTATATAAATTTTTGATATTAGAAAACAGAAAAACTCAGGGTGTTACAGACTACCCCTCTTAAAAAAATTTCGTCCTCGAAATTTCGTGACATGAAGCTAGACAAGATCGAAAGATCCCGAGACCTTACTTTCACAAGAAAATATATAAAAAGATTTTATCGACCTGAAAAGAATATAAGAATATCCTATGCATAACAGATTCTCTAATAGGTTCATGGATGTAAAAATGCATGATCGGTACACATTTACAAACTCGAATCTAATAAAGCTTATTCTTTCACAAGAATTTTATTACCAATACTTTAAAAGAACAACAGTCTGACAAGAATTCAGACTGGATCACTTCCACCAAAAGTAAAAGTCACTAGATTGAGTCTCATCAAGAAACTTCTCTTTGTAAGAAAGTATTTATCCTGGATAGCAACAGGATAGTTCAAGCAAATAGAATTGATAGTAACTGCCTTAGCAGTCGGAGTTGAAACAATTAGATCATACGATAATGAAGGAATAATCGATTTCAACAACTTCACACAATTCATCGAAATAAATGAATGCGTCGCACCCAAATCGTAAAGTATAGTTAAGATATTACCATCTATGTCACAATCACCTTTAGCACCGCTCAAAGTGTAAATTCTCCTCATCGTCGTTGGTTTATTTATCCTGGTGTTGTAACACTTAACTCCTTTTATTGGACAGGTATCTGTCATGTGGTTTGGATCTCCACATCTGTAACATCTTCTAATTTGGCCTTGGTTTTGGTTCTTTTGGCCTCCACTTCCCGATTCAGAATTTTTAGGACGATATTGTTGTTGATTCTGGTTATTTCGCGGTGATCGGAAATAAGGCTTTCTCTCGTGGTTCTGAAGGTGATTCTGGTACTGGTTCTTGGATCGAGAAGGTCCTCCAGCATTCCCACTATTGTCTCTTCCATTCCGCATATGCTCTATCTTTCAACTCATCTCAACTAGAGATTGAGAATTTGAGTTGTTATGTCTGAGCAGCCATAGCAGCTGTCTGCATAGCAATAGCCGCCGCAATGTTATCCATTGCTTGTGCAGTATAATCCACTCCACCATCGTAGTCCTCATTCGCATTGCCACAACCACCTAAGGGACCACCTCTACGACCCATTCCATGACCGCGTCCACGTCCTTGTCCACGTCCACCTTCTGGTGCTAGTTCCATAACTGACCTATAAAACGAAATCAGTTAGATTGCCACCAAAAAATGAAATGCTTACTTACTTATTAACACACATTACTTCTAAGAAGTAATTCAAACAAATCTTAATAAGAGAAAACACAACATCAACAGAATAGACCTATTCCCCAACATTTCCAAAAGAATCGACCAGCTCTGATACCACAAATGCGACACCCCTCCTTAGGGTCATCACATAGTTACTCAAAATGCGGAAATAAAATAATAAAATTTGATGGTTACTTTCGGAAAATAATCTTTTATAACCCTTTTCTTAATACAAAAATAGTGGTAAATTTTTTTTTCTTCGACATACGTAACCCTATTCAAATATAACCGTATACTGGTATATATATATATATATATATATATATATATATATATATATATATATATATATATATATATATATATATATATATATATAAAATATCATACAACTATACCGCAACATATTATTTTCACATCTAGACCTTTATCCATATAGGTCCTTTAGGGAAAGAAACAACTTAAGATATCATTATACATCACTGGAAACAGAAATCGTCTTACTTTAAACGGATGGCTCTCTAAAACCAGACAAGGTATTGATCGATATTAGAAAACATATTTATATAAATTTCTGATATTAGAAAACAGAAAAACTCGAGGTGTTACTCGGATAGCTTCTATTCTAGCTACAGGTGCAAAGGTTTCCGTATAATCAATACCTTCTTGCCTTATTTCTGACAACTTTGACATCCTCATCCAATTTGTTTCTGAAGACCCATCTTGTTCCAATCACATATTTGTATTTGGGCTTAGAGACAAGTGTCCCGACATCATTTCTGGTGACCTGGTTGAGTTCTTCTTGCATAGCAAGAATCCAACTTTTATTCTCAAGAGCTTCTTTAATGCATTTTGGCTCTATTTCTGATATAAAAGGCCATATTGCTTGATTATCTTAAAGTGGATCTGGTTCTTACTCCTTCAGAGGGATTTCCAATAATAAGATCCTTTGGATGATGAGTTTTGAACTTCCAGTCCCTTTTGAGATCATCATGAAGATCTTGACTTGTCTGTTGACTTGTCTGCTCCACTTGTATGTCTGGCTCAATCACAGGTTCTGTCTTGGTCAGATCAGGTTATTGGCTTTCTGACTTGTTTATATCAAGACCTTCAAGATCATCTTCTAGATCTGATAATTCCTTACCAGTCTTTAAACCATCATTGAATTCAACATGAACAGATTCTTCAATAACAAAAGTTCTGGAATTATAAATTCTAAAGGCTTTAGACATTTCAGAATATCCTACAAAATACCTTATCTACTTTTGAACCAAAATTTCCAAGTTGATCTTTAGTATTCAGAATGAAGCATTCACATCCAAATGCATGAAAATAATATATGTTGGGGCTTTTACCTTTCCACAATTCATAAGGTGCCTTCTTTAGAAAAGGTCTAATAAGTATTCTGTTTTGTACATAACATGCAGTGTTTACTGCTTCTGCCCAGAAGTACTTAGGGAGATTATTCTCATTGAGCATAGATCTAGCCATCTCTTTCAGAGATCTATTCTTTCTCTCAACCACTCCATTTTGATGTGGAGTTCTAGGTGCAGAGAAATTGTGAAAGATCCCTTTCTCCTCACAGAACTGTGTAAACTGCTCATTTTCAAATTCTCCCCTATGGTCACTTCTAAGGGTAGAGATACAGAAACCCTGTTCGTTTTGTACTCGATCTTTTACAGAATACTAAGAAAGCATTAAAAGACTCATCCTTGTGGGTTAAGAGGAGTACCCATGTAAATCTAGAGTAGTCATCAACTATGACAAATCCATATTTTCTTCCAGCTAGGCTAGCAACACTAATTGGTCCAAACAGATCCATGTGTAACAACTGAAGAGGTCTAGAGGTTGCTACTTGGTATATTTGAAACTTGATTTTATCTGTTTACCTCTCTGACATGCATCACACAAGACATCTTTCTTAAAACTAATATCAGGCAATCCTTTCACAAGGTTATCCTTTTTAAATTTAGAAATTAGTTTCATACTAGCATGTCCTAGTTTTTTATGCCATAACCATCTTTCATCCTCCTTAGGCATCAGAAAGCTTACACTTTGATCTGAGAGATCAGTCAGTTCAATCTTATACAGATTTTGTTGCCTTTTAGCTGAAAAGAGGGTTTTGCCACTACAGTCTTTAACTATGCATAAATCCTTGGTAAAGGAGACATCAAATCCACTGTCACATAATTGACTTATGCTAAGCAAATTGTGTCTTAATCCTTCAACCATAAGAACATTAGATATAGAGGGAAGATGGGGTTTACCACCAATAGCACCAATGCCTATAACCTTCCCTTTCTGATTGCCTCCAAAGGCAACATATCCTCCTTTCTTAAGTTGGAGGTCTAGGAACATAGACCTTTCTCCTGTCATGTGTCGCGAGTAACAATTGTTCAGGTACCAGCAGTGGTGTTTTCTTTGTCCTATTAAGGACATCTACAATAGATACTCGTATTTTTCTGGGTCCTTTTCTTTATCCAGGTACCCGTAGTTTTCTGGGTCCTTTTCTGTTAGTTCTAGGAGTCTGTGAAGAATTCCTTCTCTTCTTATGGATACACTTAGACATAACATGTTGAGCTTTTCCACATAAGTTACAAACATGTATGGATTTAATTATTGTTGACTTAACAAACACTTTAGAAGTTTTAATTGATACTTTATGATGAGTCTGATGGATATATCCAATACATTCTTTGTTATGGGAGGGTCTCTGACAGCCAAGCAGCTTAGTCAGATTATCTCTGCCATTAACAAATTTGGCAAGATCAGAAGTGAGCTCTTCCACTTTCTGTTGAAGTTTGTCAACTTCTTCAGATTGTGATGCGTCACTTGAGATCTTAGCTTCAACATACTTTTCAGTCTTCAACCCACTGTTCTTGGGCCAGCTTCTCACACTCTTGAGATTTCTGCTTATGCTCACTGATGAGATTTATATACTCTCTCTTGAGGGATTTGAAGGCCTTTGATAAGCCGTTGGATTCCTCCAGCAACTCCTCAAAGGCATCAAGTAATTCATCATAGTCAGAATGTACCTCTTCATTTGAATCTGAGTCAGTGTTGGCCATCAGACAGAGATTAGCTTCTTCCTCTGTTTCTTCATCAGAGGATGTTGACTCCAGATCTTCCCAATTGGCCATCATCCCTTTCTTCTTCATTTTGAAGAACTTCTTAAAAGGGGCTTTCTTAAGTTGAGGACATTCAGCTTTGATGTGACCATGCTTCTTGCACTCATAGCAGACAATTGAACTCTTGCCTGTTGAAGTGGGTTCTTTGAAGTTCTTGTCCTTGTTGAACCTTCTGAATGGCTTATCCTTTATGAACTTCTTTTTCTGTAAGAGAAGCTTTATCTTCCTGGTTAGGAGAGACAACTCTTCATCACTTTCAGAATCCTCGGGTTCAGACAGGTCAACATCACTGGAAGAATCGTCTGCCTTCAGAGCCTTGGAAGCTTTTGCTGACTTTTGATCAGCCTTCCAAGCAATTGAATTTCCCTTCTTTGTTGCAATTTCATCTCCAAGTTCTTACTCATGAACAGTGAGTGTTCCAAGAAGTTCATCCATAGTCAAGGTAGTGAGATCCTTGCTTGAGAGATAGCAGCAACCGAAGGTCTCCATTGCTTAGGTAGACTTCTCAGAATCTTTCCAACCTTCTCAGCATTAGTATAAATTTTACCAAGAGACTTTAGACCATTGATGATAGTTTGGAATCTTCCTATCACCTAAGCAACAGATTCTCCTTCCTCCATGAGAAACAGTTCATACTTTCTGACAAGTATGGGAATTTTTTATTCTTTAACTTTGGATGTTCCTTCATGTGTGACCGCTAAAGTATCCCATATTTCTTTAGCAGAATCAAATGCACAAAACCTTTTCAAATTCTTCAGGACTGAGAGCATAAATGATGTTGTAACTGGCTTTGTGGTTTATCTCCCATTTTGTCTTTTTTGCAGGGGCCCACTGAGCTTTTGGCTGGTTAGTGTTGTCACCATTCTTAGGAATAAATGGACCATCAGTGATGACATCCCAAAGATCAGAGTTTGTAGATACAATGAACCATTGAAATCTATCTTTCCAATAGTTGTAGTTTTCTCCATTGAAGAATCGAGGTCTGGTTAGGGAAGCTCCTTCAGTCTGGTGACTTCCACTTGAACTTGCTCCAGCAGTCGTGTCTATTCTTCAGGACCTTTACCTCTACACTGTTAGATGCTCAACCCAAAGGCTGAGCTCTGATACCAAATGAAATAGAAAACTATAAACACACGAGGGGGGGGGGGGGTGAATTGTGTTTACCAAAATTTAAAATAAAGTTGAAAACTTTTCCACACAGAAGCTAAGTTCAGACAAGTGAGAAAGCATTGCACAGACAGGTGACATGTCTGATGAGATTTCAACAGAAAAACACACAATCACACAAATTGAAAACACGTTCAATATTCACACTTTAACCCCTTTAGTTAGAAAGAATATAATATAATCAAAGCAACTAAAGAGTTTAAGGGAAGAGAGAATAACACAACTATTTATCCTAGTTCACTCTTCAACACAAAGAGCTACGTCCAGTCCTTGGCAGCACCAAGTTTTATCCACTATAACTTATCTGGTTATAGACTCCAAGTATTGTTTGCACACCTAGCCTCTTCAGGCTCCAAGACAAGTATTCTTTGCACACCTAGCCTCTTCAGGCTCACTCAGGTTTGTTTGAGAAGTTTGTTTGTAATAAATACAATCAGACAGACAGTTCTTTCACTAACACTCAGAGAGTGGATTAAATGTAAGCTTAGGAAAGATTGTGTAATAACTTCAAATGATTGAATAATACAGATTGAAAGAATGAAGAAATAAATGCTCAAAGTAATGGCCCTTTCAATGCTATGTGTTCTCTATCTTCATCTTCAATGACTTATGTATTTATAGCCTTCAAGCATTTAAGATCCGTTAGAGACATTCCATCAAGTGTTGGCTTCAAGAAGAACTTCATTAAATGCAATAGAGTCATCCTGGAAAACCATTAATGCAATATGAAAGTTGGTTGTACTCTAATATGAAAGATCATGGCTTTATGCATCGTGCAGTAGCCAAGTCAGAGTTGTGCATAATGCTTTTATACTTTGAAGAGCACGTTTCCCTTTTCGTGTAATAACCAAGAGTAGTAGGGAATAAAGCATGTTGGAAACATTCTTTAACTGGACTTCATTTCTGATTTCCTAGGTTGCTTGTGAGAATGACTTCTGACTTTTCTTGATAAGCGTGAGACTGACAAAGAGAGAGCTTCAGAGTCTTTTGTATGAGGGGACAGCTTCCAAAAGCTATTTGTACTTGGGTTCCTCATCGAAGAACCTCAGACAAGTATATGAACTTATCTGAAGACAAGTTGAAACTTCTCTTGCAGAAAGTCAATAATCCTATTCAGCAGACAGGTTGACTTTTGCTTATCAGACAGGTGGTCATCTATGTGGACCGACAGGTGAGAAGGTGACTTCTTACTATTGTGAACTGCACACCGGGTAGACAGGTTAGCAACCAATACAAAGGTTAATTAAATGATTAACCAATGTTTAGTTTTCATAAAAACTTAGTGAAATGAACATCAGACATTTTAGAGACTTAACACTTCCATGATCAGACCTCCATTTTTTAATGGAGAGAACTACAACTACTGGAAGGAAAGATTTCAATGGTTTATCCTTTCAACAAACTCTGATATCTGGGATGTCATCAATGATGGTCCATACACTCTAAAGAATGATGACAACACTGATAAACCAAAGGCTCAGTTGACTGCGGTAGAAAAGACAAAATGTGAACTGAATCACAAAGGCAGATATGCTATAATGTGTGCTCTCAGTTCTGAGAAATTTGAAAAAGTTTTGATATAATCCTAAAAAGGAACATGTAAATTTTTGGATCTATCCTTGAGTGACTACCAAAATTCGAAGAAGAAGAATAACACAAGAAAATGGACAAGGTAAGGAATGGAAGGTAGGAGCCACAAATCCAAGGGGATTTGATAAGCCAAGGTGAGTATCGCCACAAGGGTATTGGACTCTTGATTAGATCACAGGGGTGGTTCAATGAAGAACCCAAGAGAGGTTAAACACTCTCACAATTGGAACAAATCCAAATTGAAAGTCCAAAGTTGTTTATTCATGTGTTATGGGCGTGTTTGTATACAAGTCATGGCTGCCCAGTTTTGGCTTGCCTTGCTCTCTCAATATTCCATAACCCCCAACTAATGACTCACATAACTCAACAACTAAATGACCCACTTAACTCACATTTTTACTCAGCCACTAAATGGTGAGTTTATTACTCTCTTTCCACCATTATGTGGTTGCCACACTTTACTTCTCATATTAAAAAGTGTAACTCCCACATAATTAACAAAAAAATAAAAATGCTAATAACTTATAGGAGTTACTAGTGGCATGAAAACCAAAAGATACCTCCAACTAAGATACTAAACTCATGTTCATGAGCATAAAATGGGCTTGACCAAAAAAAAAACACTTAGTATTGGACCCACTAACATAACCCATTACACTTATTGAATTTAAAAGAAAACAACTAATTAATTGGGCCTTCTCGTCATGGTGCACGCCCATTCTTCATGGATCCTCTAATTGGTTGATGTAAGTTATCAACTTGGGCTCCATGTCTTCATGACTTGCTCTTGGGCTTGCTTCCATTAAAGGAACCACCATTTGAATTAGAGCTTGTTGGACCTTTTTGGTTCTAGCTCTTGTCATGGGCCCACCAAGTCCTTTAATAGCTTCTTGATCCATGATGGTCTCCATTGGGCTCATATCATCCCCTCATTCTTTAAGTGAATTCGACCTCGAATTGAAACCTTCATCACCTACATTAAAAAGAGATAAATCAGTCACATTGAAAGTTGCACTAATTCCACCATACTCACCAGGAAGATCTATCTTGTATGCATTATCATTGATCTTGGCCACCACTTGAAATGGCTCATCTCCTCTTGGTTGAAGCTTAGATTTCCTTTGGGAAGGAAACCTTTCCTTTCTCATGTGTACCCAAACCCATTCTCCGGGTTCAAATACCACCTTCCTCCTCCCTTTGTTAGCTTTCCTAGCATAACTTTCTGTCCTCTTTTCAATTTGAGCCTTCACTTGCTCATGTAACTTCCTCACATATTCAGCCTTGGCACCACCATCTTTATGCTTTAAATTAAAGAGTTAGGCAATGGCAATAAATCAAGAAGAGTTAAAGGGTTACATCCATAAACAACCTCAATAGGAGAATATTGAGTAGTACTATGAACAACCCTATTATAAGCAAATTCCATATGAGGCAAACACTCCTCCCAAGACTTAATGTTCTTTTTAATTACAGCCCTTCTAAGGGAAGAGAGTATCCTATTCACTACCTCAGTTTTCCTATCCGTTTGTGGATGGCAAGTAGTGGAGAAAAGAAGCTTTGTTTCAAGCTTTCCCCACAGTGTCCTCCAAAAGTGACTTAGGAACTTGGTGTCCCTATATCTAACAATACTCCTTTGAAGGCCATGAAGCCTTACCACTTCCTTAAAGAACAAATTAGCAACATGACAAGAATCATCAATTTTTTTGCATGGCATAAAATATGTCATTTTTTAAAATCTATCTACCATAACAAAAATTGAATCCTTACCATTCGTTGTCCTAGGTAGTCTCACAACAAAATCCATTGACAAATCAATCCAAGGAAAAATCAGGAATAGGTAAATGAGTGTAAAGACCATGAGGCATTACTTTAAATTTTGACTTTTTACACACAATGCATTTTTCACAAAATTTTTGCACATCATGTTTCATGTGTGGCCAATGAAAATTCTCAAGCAACATGTCTAAAGTCTTTTGAACCCCAAAATGCCCCATTAGCCCCCTTCATGCGCCTCTTTCAAAAGCAAATCCCTTATGGAACTTTTAGGCACGCATAATCTTTTTTCTTTGAATAAAAACCCTTGGTGCCTAAAATATCCATTTTGGGCAGAATGCACACAATTAGCATAGATATGAGAAAAATCCTTATCATGCTCATACAATTCTTTAATGCATTCAAGTCCAAACAATTTTGTCTCAAGGGTAGAAAGTAAAGTATATCTCCTTGAAAGTGCATCCCCCACAATGTTGGTCTTACCCTTTTTGTGCTTAACCACATATGGGAATTGTTCAAGAAATTCAACCCATTTTGGTGTCTCTTATTCAACTTTCCTTGTCCCTTCAATACTTTAGGGACTCATGATCACTATGAATCACAAACTCTTTGGGAAAAAGATAATGTTGCCATGTTTGCAACGCCCTCACTAAGGCATACAATTCCTTATCATAGGTGGGATAATTAAGAGCAGCTCCACTTAATTTCTCACTAAAATAAGCAATTGGATGCCCTTCTAGCATCAAAACAAATCCAACACCAACATTAGAAGCATCACATTCAATTTCAAAAGATTTAGAAAAATTAGGCAAAACAAGTATTGGTGCATGAGTAAGTTTTTACTTAAGCTCTTTAAATGAATGCTCTTGTTTCTCCCCCCATTTAAACCCAACATTTTTCTTGACAATTTCATTAAGAGGTGCGGCTAAAGTACTAAAGTTCTTAACAAACCTCCTATAGAAACTAGACAAACCATGAAAGCTCCTCACATCACTCACATTTTTGGGGGTTGGCCAATCTTGAATGGCCTTAATTTTCTCTTTATCAACATGGACCCCTTTAGCATTTACAACAAATCCAAAAAAAAATCACATGGTCCGTACAAAAAGTACACATTTCCAAATTAGCATACAATTTTTATTTTCTTAATACAAGCAGTACAACCCTTAAATGTTCATGATGTTCATTTAGGATTTTGCTATATATCAAGATATCATCAAAATACACCACAACAAACTTCCCTAAAAATTCTCTTAAAACATGGTTCATAAGCCTCATGAAAGTACTAGGTGCATTTGTTAAACTAAAAAGCATTACCAACCATTCATACAAACCATATTTAGTTTTAAAGGCAGTTTTCCATTCACCCATTTCCCTTATCCTAATTTGACGGTACCCACTTTTCAAATCAATTATAGAAAACGAACAAGCATCACGCAATTCATCAAGCAAATCATCAAGTCTAGGGATATGATGTATATACTTTATTGTGATGTTGTTCACAGCCCTACAATCTATGCACATCCTCCAAGTCCCATCCTTTTTAGGCACTAAAATAACCGGGACTGCACATGGGCTCAAGCTTCTTGTACCCATCCTTTTTGCATAAACTCACCCACTTGCTTTTGAATCTCTTTAGTCTCTTGAGTATCGCTCCTATAGGCTGGCCTATTGGGTAATGATGCACCCGGAATGAGGTCAATATGGTGCTCAATCCCCCTTAAAGGAGATAGGTCGTGTGACACTTATTTTGGAAACACATCACCAAATTCCTGCAAAATATTTTCAACACCACTAGGCAAAGAGAGTTCATTAGGAGAATTAGCATTCAAACAAATTTCCCTACAATAAAGCTTGTATAGGGGCAACATTGAAAACAAAGCACTCTTCACCTCACTTTTTGATGCAAAATAGCTATCTTTTACCTCTTTTTCCTCTCTATTTTTCTCACTTTTTTCCCTTGATTTTTTTTTTTCACTTTTTCATCACTTTTCTTTTCTCTCTTTCTTTCAATCTTTTTTTCATTCTCTTTCTTTCTCTCTTGCGATCTTTTTTCTCTCTCATATTTAGTTGATCCTCACTAACTTCTTTTGGAGACAAAGGAGAAAGAATGATCTTTCGGTCTTGGTACATGAAAGAAAATTTATTTGAAAACCCATCATGGGTGGCCTTCCTATCATATTGCCAAGGCCTCCCAAGCAACATATGACTTGCCTCCATAGGCACCACAACACAAAGCACACTATCATGATACTTCCCAATTGAGAATGGAATCTCAACTTGCTTGTTCACAATCATTTCACCAACTTCACTAAGCCATTGAAGCCTATATGGCCGTGGGTGTGGCTTAGTCACAAGATTTTATTTTGAAACCATTCTAGCACTAGCAACATTAGCACAACTACCACCATCAATAATTAAAGAGCATACCTTCCCTTGGATCATGCATCTAGTATGGAAGATATTCTCCCTTTGGCTCTCATCATGCTCCTTGGCTCGGTTTCCCAAAAATCTCCTAACCATGAACAAGTCACCATCCGGAATTATTTCTTCCTCACCTTCCTCTTCACTAGATGCCTCAGATTGTGTGACCACTTCTCCATTTCTTGACACCATTGTCATCTTTGTTGGAAATTGGGATGCAATATGCCCATGGCCCAAACATTTGAAGCACTTTACATCACGATTTCTAGGCATTGCTTCCAAAGGCTTCTTTCCATATGATGTAGACACGGCCTCTTTGGAAAATGATGTACCCTCCTTCTTTGGTTTGTCCTTCCAATTTGAAGATGAAAATTTGGAAGAAGAAGAAGAAGAAAATTTGGACTTCTTCCTCTTGAGTTGTTGTTCCACCTTTATGGCTTGTTGGACAAAATCTTCAAGCTCCACACAGTGTTGAAGTTCCACTATGTCTTGAATGTCTTGGTTCAACCCATGTAAGAACCGAGCCATTGTAGCCTCCCTATCTTCATCATAGTTTGACCTAAGCAAGGCCAACTCCATTTCTTTGTGGTACTCATCAACACTTTTGGATCCTTGGGTCAAAATTTGCAATTGGTTGTGAAGGTCCCTATGGTAGTGATTTGGGACAAACCTCTTTCTCATGACATGCTTCATTTCTTCCCAAGTCTCAATAGGCTCCTCCTCATATTTTCTCCTCTCTTTTTGAAATTGATCCCACCAAACAAGTGCATAGTCTTTGAATTCGAGAGCGGCTACCTTCACTTTCTTTCTTTCATTGTATGAGTTATAATCAAACACTTGCTCCATCTTCATCTCCCATTCCAAGTAGACTTGGGATCATTCTTCCCATGAAAGGTAGGAACTTTGATCTTGACCCCTTAAATTCCTCTATCACGCCTCCTTCCTCTACGTCCTCCCCCTCATGGTCTTCCTCTTTCACTCTCATATCCACTTGACTCATCACGGTTTTGAAGGATAACAAGTTGTCTATCATAATTTGCTTGTATTTCCTCCATTTGCCTTGTAAGAGTTTGTATTTGATTAGTCATCCTAGCTTGGAGAGTTGCTGTCCTTGGAGTAGGAGGTGAACTATCATCTTGGTCTGCCATCACTTAACACACAATATCAAAATATAACAAGAAATTTATAAAATTCCTCACTACACTCCCTCACTTGTGCACACAAATATATTTCTCTCAATCCACACAAAAAATCCAAAAATCAAGTATCAAAATTCTCAAAACTTATCAAAACAAAGGAAATAAAAAAGGAAAGGCTAGAAAAGAATAAGGAAAGCTTTGAGAATTATGAAAACAAGGAAGAAGGGAAACTATATTTTTTATTTTCAAGAACACAAATGCCCAAACAGAATGTTTTCTTCCCCTTTTCTTCTTTCAATATCATGCGTTTTTCAATAATTATTTTAAATCCTGCACAATTTTTTTTCCAAACTTTGAAGAACAAGAACACACTTGTAACTTGTTGTTTTGGGCAGTAACAAGCACGGAAATTCCCTTCAAAAAAACAGAATCAAAGTACCAATTTTTTTTTTTTGTTTTGGGTTTTGGGCAGAAAGGAAGAAAAGTAGAAGATGAAGAACAAAGAAGAAAAATGAAGAACAAAAACACAAAAATTCAACCAAACCCGAGCTTTGATGCCACTTGATGACAGCCAAATGGATATGTTACCTTTACAAGATCTTAGGTTGAATTTTTACCAAATATCATTAAGCATCATTTTGGATCAAATTCCATTTTGTTAGAAATATTGTTTCTCCTTGATTCTTGGTTGAGCCATACTTGTTCTTATCAAGAATCCAAGATTCTTGTGGCGAACTTCATTTGGCTTATCAAACTCCCATGTTTGTGGCGCCATCCACCACTCTTTTTCTTCTTCCATTTTTATAATTTCTTCATCCTTTGAATCGAACTAAAAAATGATGCTCAATGATATTTGGTAAAAATTCAACCTAAGATCCTCTAAAGGCAACCTTTCCATTTGGTTGTCATCAAGTTTGTGCTTGTGACTCTGCTAAGGAAACGTGGGACACTCTATCTGTCACACATGTGTGGATATATGCCTTGACAGGTATTTTTTGTTTTGATGATGAGCAAAAGGGAAATTTCAAGTGCAAGGACCAACACGCAGGTTCAACTAAAGAATCACATTGCAAAAACCGTGAAAAGGACTAGCAAAAAAATACGGGTTTTAAAGGGAAATTTTCCTTTAATGTATTGATTGTTTTAGAAAAATCTTGTAAATGGTAAGTAAAGCTCTTAGGTTAAAATTGGTCACACACACACATAAAATGAGCTAACAAGATAAAACTTAAAGAGGCTTTCAAACTTACTTGAGAAATTAACTTCAGCCTTTAAGTTTTACTATTTTAAATTATCAAGCTCTATTAAAAAGGCCTTAATGAGTGATTTATTGTAGAGCCATTATGTTTTTTTAAACCTAAACCAAAGATGCAATAATCGATTACTATAATCGATTATGCTATGCTTAAATCGGCTTTAATGCGTTTAATTGAGTATTAATTACTTCTAACCATTGAGTTTGAATTTGAAAAACAAATAATCGATTATGACATAATAGAAATCGATTATACAATTTTGAGAGACAAACAATAAATAGATAATCGATTAGAATAATCGATTATCACTATTAGACAAACAAATGAACCTTACACCGAGAACTAGTAATATATTATTTAATCGATTATGACCTGTCTGTTCCAAGGCGCATTTTTAAAATGAGTTAAAATAATCGATTTTACTTTTTAAATAATCGATTACGATGCGAAGAAAATCAGTTTAACATGGACTTAACCTAATTTCTCTGAAGAACTATATAAGGAGAACTTAGGCAAGTTTGAAAACGAAGAGAACTCTACTACTCTTACACTTGTGAACAGTCTCTCATCTCTATTCTCTCTAAATCACTCTCACTCATACACCTTGATCAAAGTATAACTTTGAGAGAGCTTTACTCCATATAGGTTCCTTTGTAACTTGTGCATCAAATTGTCTTCATCAGCACTATTAAGAGTGCGTACTGTTGGTAAGAGTCGGATTGACCGAAACCTCTTTTGGTTACCATTCTTGCAAGAGAGGGTATATATCTTGTAAGGGATTAGTGGGTGTGATTCCACTGTAAATGTTCTAGCTGCCCCTGTTTAAAAGCTAGGGATTTGAGACTCTGTCACTGGGGGATTGTATGTCTCGGGTCTGTGAGGAGTTCTCGTTATTGTAAAGGTTCTAGCTGCTCCTGTTCAAAAGCTAGGGATTGAGTGAAAACCCTTGGTGGTATTTCCTTGGGGACTGAACGTAGGCCATGTGGGTAGTCTGTGGCCGAACCAGGATATATCATTGTGTTCATCTTCTTATCCCTCATCTCTTTACATTTCCGCTGTTTTAATTATAGCATTTTAATTTCAAATGTTCTTTTTATAAAGCGCCTTAATTTGAAAATAACTATTTATCTGCTGCAAATTCTGTTTAAAGTTTAAAAGGGTTTTGAATAATCGAAAAAGTTTTCATTTTTATTTCAAACCCAATTCACCCCTCCTCTTGGGTATGGTTGCCATGGCCAACAAGTGGTATCGGAGCTTCGGCTCTGGTTAGTAGCTTAATAGCTTAGAGTTAAGATCCTTTTGGCAACCTTTTAAGTTTTCCAAAATGTATGGTTTTGAAATTGACAAATCACCATTGATGGTTTATTGGAAAATGAGAATTGAAATTTTTATGCAGTCAGTTGATGTTGATTTATGGGATATTGGAGTTCATGGACTCATTCTCAAACCCAAACAACATCAGACTGAATTTAATAAAAACTGTTTTTGTTTAAATCTCAAAGCTATGCAAATTCTCCGGAACTGTTTGTGCGATGATGCTTATGAGAGAATTAAAGATTGTGTTTGTGCCAAGAATATTTTAAATGTACTTGATTATAATTACCTTGTCACTAACAATTATGAGAGTGAAAATAGTTTCAGGAAAGAGCAAAATTCATTGGAGGAAGGTTATCCTCAACAACATGTCATGAAAAGGAAGGACCATGAAAGCGAAAAGCTAATGGTCAAGAAAGTTGAAACTACTCTCCAAGCAAATCAAAGAAACTTGGAGGTAATAGATGCTAAACTCAATCCCTTGAAAGATGAATGGTTACATGCATACAATAATGTGTATGATGAATTGTTGAGCTTAGACAATAAGATCTTAAATTCCTTGAAAAGTATTTCATCAATTGAAAATGATCTTGAAAAATTGAAAAATGAATATACTTTTCATTGTAATGAAGATATCATGAAATTAGAATTATCTTCATGTTTTGAAAATTGCACATTGCTTGCTGAAGAGTTATTTTATGAAATTGATAATATGAAGAGTTTAACATGTACACTGTAACGCCCTTCGTTACATTAGTAACCCAAAATAAATTGTATAAAAATCCTTTAATAAATGTAATTAAAATATGCTAATCATAAAATTTTTCCCAATTATATAAGTTTGGAAAATGTCTCATATTAAATAAAATAGTAATAATGTATCAAAGTAATAAATATAATATTAAATCCATATGTCTGAATAAAACCAAATAAAAAGAAAAGCCTCAAAATCGGGCGTCTACTACAATCCGAGAAGAAAAACTAAAAATAATAAACGATGTATGCATGGAACTCGTAAGCCATGCTACAATACTAACCAGCTAAGCTAAAAAAACAAGAAAGAAGTTCTTCAAGTCTCGGTGTCCGCAACAATGATGTCCTCGGGCTCTGAAAACAACACTTTTTAATGAGATATAAAATCTCAGTGAACAACAATATAGTTATAAAATATTTCGAAAATAGTGATGTTCTCAACCGGTGCGGTAACCGGAAAAACTGTCCATGGTACCCGCTAATTTTCCAAAATAATGTTCATTAAAAAAATACATTTAATTACAACAATCATATAACAACAACATAATCAAATATCATATATTAATTAAACAAAGTAACCACACATCACACAATAACACAATCATCCAGTGGCTTGGAAACCCCACTTTGTGTTGGTTTCTTGCCCAATTCGATGACTTGAGAACCTCATTAAATTGGTTCCCTGCCCCTTGTCTGCAGTGACTCGGGAACCTCGGTCTAGAATTGATTCCTTGCCACCCTCTTTATGGTGACCCGAGAACCTCGTTCTAGAATTGATTCCTTGCCCCCCCATGGTGACTCAAGAATCCCATTTTAGAATTGACTCCTTGCCCCTTTGGTGACCCGAGAACCTCATAATTAAATTGGTTCCTTGCCTCCCATTAACGGTGACCCGAGAGCCTCGTTCATAAAATGGATTCCTTGCCTCGTATCTTAATTTCGACATCCCATTAAATGACGATGTTACAAGTCAATGCCCCTATCTTAGGTGACATATCAACAAATTCCACACATCATGCATATACTCATTCATCCATATTCTGAAGCATAAAACTATCAATCACAATTGGCAAACTTTTCAAAGCATATAAACACTGCAATTCCATATCATCATATAATCAACTCATAAATATCAATTGAACAAATATCATGTTATCATGTAAATTTACGAGTACAATATAGCAATCATAAACACGAGGAATAATATACATCAACAAGCACATCAATCAACCAATACAAATACCAAGCATGTGTTTCATATCAAATAGTCAATTTAATCAATTTTCATCTTAATTGAAAAACCCCAATTTTCAAAATAGGTTAATAATAACAACATGCCTCAATTTAATTGAAAGTTCCCAAAATCATAGGATGAACCCTTGCCCACAAAAACAAACACATATACCATGGAAAGGGTTCGTAAAAGGTATTATTACTCACCTCTTGAAGACCTCCAAAATGCTTTAGAAATGATGTATGACAAAATTTGGTGCTTCTCTAAAAGATTTTCTTCCCTTCACTGTTACGGTTGCACCGGCAAAGAAAAGAAACGTGTCTCAAAACCTCTCACAAGCAACGCGTGACCTCTCTAATCCTCACTCTATGCGGCGCTACTAACCACCCATGCACAGTGACCAAGTTTATATATATATTTGTAACACCCCGGTGCCGACGAGGGCGGTGAATGATTGCCGGTGCAAGAAGGCACAAACAAGGAGTGTAACAGCCTGATTTTAAATATGTTGTTCAACCGGTTAAAATATAATTATTTATATTTTAATATGAGAGTTAGAAAATGCTTTTGAGTAAAATAAAATCTTACTCATAGTCTACTTTATGGTAGAAGGTTACGGTAAAATTTCTGGTTGAAAATTCGGACGAACCCCGGTCTGTGTTTTCACTAATAGTACAAGTTTACTGAGCAGAAAACCTAATTTTGAATCGTGAATGAAATGGTTAGTGTTTTTGTGATGTTTTGTATGATATTGGAAATTTTCGAAAATTTTAGTTCGGAAATAAAACAAAATATTTATTCCGGGCGAAATACGATCGGAAACTTGAACCGGATATGCAATTGAGTAGAAAAGGGAGCCCAAAAGAAGTGAAGTGACTTGATGAGATGTGATGGACATGGGTTATGACACACTCCAAAAGTGTAATCATCACACTTTTCAAATTATATCATATTATATTCTAAAAACCCATTTTTCTCTCTCTCCTTCAACCAAACAAGGCATAAGCCAACACTTGGCCATCAAGAGTTGCTCCTTCCTTCTCTTTCATGTCCATATTACCCCTCCCTCTATAAATACCCATTTCATTTTCTCTTCATCACTTTCCTACTTCTTCACTTTCTCATTTTTAAGTTTCTAACACTTAAAGTTTCCATTTTTACATAGTTTCAAGCTTCAAGTTCTTCATACATTTTCTTTCTAGTTTCAAGGGTAACCCTCTCATACTCTTCTATTTCAAGTTTTACACTTATTTCATGATTTTACTTTATGTCTTCTTAAAATGTTCTTAAAGCTCTTTTAACTTCTAAAATCTCTAGAAAATGGTAGAAAATTCCGTTTGAGTTGAAACTAATTTCTATGGACTTCTATTAGTCTCTACTTTCATATTCTAAGAGCTTGTATCAAACAAACATCTCTAACATATTTTTCCAAGGATGACCGAAACTATGTATTAGTGGCGTAGGAAGTTTTGTTTCAACATTTTGAAAGATGATCATGTATTTGAGCTTCTAGATACCTATTGATCTTAAATCTAAAGTATTGGAAAGTTTAAAGATTTCTAGCCTATTTCTCTTATGATGGCCGAACCTATGATGGTTGTGAACCTAGGATGTTTTGTTTTCATTTTCCAATATGATCATGGACTTGAGATCCTTAATACATTTGGATGCTAAGTCTAAGAGATTGGAAAATTTAAATATTTCTAGCCTATTTATCCTATGATGGCCAAACCTATGATGGTTGTGAACCTAGGATGTTTTGTTTTAATTTTCCAATATGATCATGGACTTAAGCTCCTTAATACATTTGGATGCTAAGTCTAAGAGATTAGAAAGTTTAAAGATTTCTAGCCTATTTCTCCTATGAGGGCTGAACCTAGGATGTTTTGTTTTCATTTTCCAATATGATCATGGACTTGAGCTCCTTAATACATTTGGATGCTAAGTCTAAGAGATTGGAAAGTTGAAAATTTCTAGCCTACTTATACTAAAGAGGCCGAAACCTTAACATAAAAGGGGTGAAAGGTTTTTGATTGATTTGTGAAATCTAACGACTGATTCATACTCTTTAATACTCTAAGATCATTAATCTAAGAAATTGTGTTGTTTTGAAAACCCTAGTCTATTTTGTAATACAAGACCGAAACCTACCCTAAATGGTTGGATGATTTTTATTCCATATTTTCAATTTATAGCAATTTATCTAAGTTACCTAGAACCTAAGTGATAAGTATCCAAAGGCTTATGTTGAGAAAAGAATCCTAACTTCAATTTGAGTTAAATGGCCAAACCTAGCCTAAAGAGAACATAGATGAGTTTGTTTGATTTATTGGTTATTATGTTGATTGGTTGAAGGTGGAGTTAGTACTTTGTGGCGTGACAACGAGGAGCTTCGAGTTCGGGAGTTCGGTGATAACCCAGGTGGGGGAAAGAACCAACCTATCGTCGGAATGGACAAGTAGTAGATTATATAATAATTGTGTAGGGCGACCTAAACCCTACTAGTAGTCGAGTAACCGACAAGACCAAAATCACATTGGAAACATTTTCTGAAAAACCAATGGTGATTCGGGGATTGTAGGTTTATCGAGATTAGGTTGATTTTATATTGTTGATGGTTGATTACCTTTATTGAATTGATTTTGTGCTATGTTGGTGATATGGGAATATTTTGATTGATATTGTGTTATGCAAGATCTGTCTGGTTTTTATTATTATGCTTATTGGATTTTAAGCAAAGATATATATGTTGTCTAAGAGATGATTGTTTTGGGTGTGAGGATAATGATGATTTAGAAGTGCCTAACCTAGATGATGTATGTTAAAGAGGTGTTATGGCATAAAATATGTGTCAAGTTCTAATGGAAGGTTAAGGCACTAGGATGTTGTTAAAACGGGTTGGTGAGATTCAACTATAGGTGTTGTTGTCCAAAACCGTGTATTGGTAATATAATACACAAGGACAAAATTGTATTGGTAATTAGGGTCTAGTTAGTTATGGCCAGTGCGTCTCGTGAGGCGTATTTTTATTATGTTTTCCACTGTTTAAATTTTTGTCTAAGTATATGTCTGTGAGGGATCCTACTGATAGGATATCCTCAACAGTGTTTTGTAATATGCATAATATACTTATATTGTGTTATGATATTCTATATGAAGTTGTATACTTTATAAGTTAAGTTTTTTTTTTATTTTTTATTTTTATGTATTTTCATGATAATCGTGTGATTAAGAAATTAATTAATAAGGATTTAATCTAATAACACAACGGGGCACAACGGGGTGTCTCAAGGAGCGACTCCTGGCAGGGTTCTAGGCGGAGGGATACATGAATGAACCGATTACACACCCGAATGAAAGAGATCCTGAGACTGTGTAGGTATGGGACTATACAGTTGAGGAATGCTTACACGAATTGATTGTTACTACCTATACTAACAAGATGCATCTTCTTTTCGGGAGCTTATCACTTAAGAACTCCACAATTAAGCAGGCTTGACTTGGAGCAATTTTGGGATTGGTGACCCCCTGAGAAGTTTTCCCAGGAAGAGTGTGATTGAGGACAAATCACGCTGAAAAGACCCGTGTTGGTCTGTGGGGACAATCGTCAATCCGTAGAGCAGCCAAGGATGTTACAAATGGTATCAAAGCGACACCTCTCCCAGTACAGTGTGGTTCGAGGACGAACCAAGCGGAAGCTGGTGGGCATGTAACACCCGGGTGACGACGAGGGCGGGGAGTGATCATCGGTGCATGAAGGCACGGACAAGGAGCGGCTCCTGGCTGGCTTCTAGGCGGAGGGATACATGAATGAATCGATTACACACCCGAATGAGACGGATCTTGAGACTGTGTAGATATAGGACTATACAGTTGAGGAAGGCTTGTATGAATTGGTTGGTACTACCTATACTAATAAGATGCTTCTTCTTTTCGGGAGCTCATCACTTAAGAACTCCACAGTTAAGCGTGCTTGACTTGGAGCAATTTCGGGATGGGTGACCCCTTGGGAAGTTTTCCCAGGAAGCGTGTGAGGACAAAGCACGTTGAAAAGACCCGTGTTGGTATGTGGGGACAGTCGTCAATCCGTAGAGCAGCCAGGAATGTTACATACACAACCTTCATATGAGAAAAAAGAAGATTTTCATTCCAATCATAATCTATATCATGTTAAACATGACATGCATCAATGTCATAATCATTCTATGGTTGGAAATGAAAATTGTCTTGTGAAAAGTAAGAGACATGTAACATGTATTTACCGTGGAAAACTAGGACTTATTTCTCATATGTGCATCTATAAGAAAAATTATCATATGAGGAATAAATGTGCTTGGGTGCCTAAAGGCAAAAATACATGTCCACTAACGCACAAGGACCCAATATGAAATGGGTACCAAGAATTTTCTCTAGAAATTCATATTTGCAGAAAAACTCCACAATGGAGAAACAATCTATCTTGGTAAATAAAAGGACATCAAGAAGAATGCTTCACAAAGTAAAAAATGCAACTATTAACAACAGAAGCAAAGGTCTCTTGATGAACAATTCAAAGAACAAGACAGATGATGCAAGAGCTAAATTCAAGCTCAAGCAAAAGTGGGTAAGAAAGAATAGTCTTGAAAATTCACACAACGAGGTAACTCTATCAACTACTTCCAATACATGCTCAAATGTAAACTTTATTAAATGGAGGTATGTTGATAGTGATAGGTATTTGAAATCAAGATACATTTCATGTGATAATCCCAACTTGAATATAGCTGCTTGATTATGAAAACTCTTTCAAAATGGTCTAGAAACTTTGAGCTAAATGCCATGTATGTTCGTATGATGATTGAATATTTTATGAAGAATGGTATAATTAATTTGAATGAGTTATAAATCTTCCTTGCTAAGAAAAATTGGAAAATCAAACTACGGGAAAACGAGGAAGATAGTTAGAAATACAATAATCGATTAAGATAATCGATTACAAGTTAATCTTATAAAATTCGAAGAAAACAGTAGGCACATAATCGATTAGCATAATTGATTATGCAGCGAATTCTGGCATTTTGGTTTCTTTTTTTTTTAAAATCCAAAAATCAAGTTTCTAATGAATGTTTCATTTTGATATGATATCTGATTTAACTCTTTAATCATTTTCAAGATATCATATTCAAAAAATTTATATTTGAATTGACATTAAATTTCTTTATACAACATCAAATTCGTGAAATCTTTATTTTTAAGTATTATTTCAAAATCAGTTTTATAAATTAATGTTTTAATTCATGATTGCATTTTATTGGCAAATTCATTAACTTCTTGTCATGATTTAACAACCATACATTTTCAAATTAAAAATCATTAAGATTTTGATAATATATCTTTGATATTAATTATTGAGGATCAATGTTTTGAAATTTAATTGATCAATAAATTATTATGTCACTTTAATATATTTTGGATATTGTAATAAATTTTGAGATTTTAATTTCAAATTCAAAATATTTTTTATTATTTTCGAAATTCTAAATTATGAATTTTATTTTATTTTTAAATCGTGATTTCTTTATAAAATCAAAATCTGATTGAAAATTTATTAATTAATTCATTATTGCACTTTATTGGAAAATTGACCTCTTCTCATGAGTCATTAATCCACATATTTTAAAATTATAAAACTTATTGATATTGTGGTGATGAATTCTTTGCTATGATTGATTTGAAAAATCTTTTGAGAAGTAATTGTGAAATTAAGATGATCAACATATATTATGATGATATCTCTTTTTAATGATTACAAATTTCAAATTCAAAAATTCAAATTAGTTTTGGGCTAATCTCGAAAATGTATGATGAAAAATTATTTATAATGATTAAATCATATCAAGAATTGATTTGAAAATTATTTTTAAAATAAAAAACTTTCAGATTTATGAAAATATCTTCTTATGCCACAGTACATATATGGAAATTAATTAAGACTGTGGTTAATAAAGGAATGTCTTAAATAAGTTTGGCACATTTCTTCTTTGAATATTTATTACTGTCAAATTTATGCAAGATCTGACAAAATCAAATCTTCTTTATCTTCACCTTATTATTTGCTGACGTGCTTACTAAGTAGGTAGGCAGAGATGACGTAATCGATGAGTACAATCGATTATACCAAAATGAATTTTCAAGTCCACAAGACAGAGAGGACAAAATCGATTACTACAATCGATTATGCCACTTCTGACTTTTTGAGGGGTGAGGAGGATAGAGGCCCAATAATCGATCTTAGGAATCGATTACACAAATAAGCTCATCTTCCAGAATTCAACAAATCGATTATATAATCGATTAGTGTTTATCAGTGTTCATCCTATAATCGATTTTTTAGGATAAACCCAGAAAATAATCGATTATAGAATCGATTATGTGAAGATGAAAAGTTTTGCACCAAAACACGCGGGCTGACTTCAACCAAGCGGGAACTGCCACATCATCAAAATAATCGATTATAGGGGTCACAATAATCGATTATGGTGCGACTATATAAGGAAATATGAAACCCTAGCACCTCATTTGCATGCTCTCGCTCGTCTCTCTTCGCTCTCCTGAGTCTTCTCCTCAAATCCTTCCGCCCAAACTCTTATTTTCACTTAAACTTTTCATCTTCCTCAAAGCTCATCATCACTATGCCTCCTAAACGCCAAAGAACTTCAGTAATCAATCCTGGTCCACTTACACAAGAACAAGTGGGGAAATGGTTTACTAATGGGAATCAGTTAGCAACCTTCAAAAGAACCTACATCAACAAAGAGATTCAAAAACCTCGTTTTCTGGACATCGAATGGATGAGGAAGAGCAACTTCAAGTATTTGGAATACTTGGACTTTGCGGAAATCACTGAGTTTCTGTCTAAATCTGAGGATATCTATCCGGCCATGGTAAAGGTCTTTTATTGCAAACTTAGGCTAGTTGATGGAGTTTTAATTTATGAAGTTTGTGGGAAACCCACTCATCTCATTATGAGTGTGATTACACATCATATTCCTTTATCATATTGCATGCATTTTCATGTAGTTTATGCTTTTTTAATTTTATTTTTGTTAGTTTTTACCTTGGAATGGGTAAGGTGGCTTTGTGGTGTGGTTGTGCAGGAATTGAAGATTAAAATGTTCAAGATCAACCATGATGGAGCTTGCATGAAGATGGAGCTTGAAAAGTAAGAAAACTGAGCCAAACAGAGCCCATCACGGCCATGATCGAACAAGGCTGAAAAGAAAAGTACACAAAAGTCAGAACCTGTCACGGCCAGGTCGTGATGGCCATCACGGCCGTGACAGGCCATCAGAGCCAAGTTTTCCAAGACAGAATCTGTCACGGCCTAGCCGTGACAGGCATCACGGCCGTGACGCGCAATATCTGGAATTTTAAAAGCTGATTTTATCTGATTTTGTAATTGCTTGGGATGCAAGTTACCCTACCTTATAAATAGGACCTAGAGGCTCGAAAATAAGATCACTTTTGGGCTGCTACCTTAGGCAAAAACTTGGATTTCTCTTCTTCTCCAATTTCTTCTCTTCTCTTAGGTTTTTTTATGCTTTTGTTAATCAAGCTTGCTATGAATATGGCAATGCTTGAGTAGTCGTCTTATTTCTAGGAATTGGGGCTATGCCCAAGATTTGTTTATGGTGATGAATTGACGTTTGGTTTCTTGTTAATTTCAATTTTGCTTTCGATTTGATTCCTATTGCTTCAATTACTCGTAAATTCGGTGGCCACTTATTTGCTCGTCGTAGATACTCTAAGGAGGAACCTAGCGGTGAACTTGGGTATTGGATCTATAGGGATTGAACTTAGGACTGAAATCACGAGAGTTAGAAACGGTCCTTCGTGGGTTCACGAATTGTCACAAAGCTTAAAGGGTTCGATTTAAATTCAATTACCACGAGAGTAGGGGTTGGTTTAATTGGGCACGGTTCTTGTATCCCGAGAGGGAACATTAACTTATTTAGGATAAATTCGCCTTCAAAGCAAATTTCAATAATTAACAAGAGGGGTAATCAATTTAGAAACATGAACAGTCTTGTTGGTAACCCAATTCCTGGGAATCCCTTTTGATATTTTGACATCTCAGATTTGATCTACTTTCCTATTTTGTTCTTGATCTCGTTTTAATTGTAACTTTAAATTTGATTTGCTACTTAATTCAAAAATCAAATATTTTCCAAATCGTTATCTTTTATAGTCGAGTCTAATTGATTTAGTTATTAATTGTTATTTGAGATCACGGTCTCTGTGGGATCGATCTTTTTTATTACTTGACATCGAAGCCGTGCACTTGCGGATTCGAGCCACATCAAGTTTTTGGCGCCATTGCCGGGGACTGTGCTTTCTTGAATTTCAATTTAATTTTTAAATTGATTTTTATGGACCTTTTTTTTATATAATTTTTTTTTCATTTATCTCTTTTTATTTTTTTAGAGTATCTATCTCTCTTTGCAGTTTTTTTCCCTCTTTTATGCAAAGATCCCAAAGTCTTGGAAATCTTGTTGAAGTGGACCCCGAAATCGAAAGGACCTTTCGTAGACGTGGGATACTACAAAGACAGAGAGAGAGAGAGAGAGAGAGAGAGAGGTTGATTCCCATTCCACTCATGGCGAATCTGCCGGATACCAAACCACTGAAGGACTACGCAGCCCCAAATGCTAAGGGTTTGCGAACTGGGATTGCGAGGCCAGAAATTGAGGTGGAGAACTACATTATCCCGCCTATGTTAATTGGCATGATTAGGCAACATCAATTTGGAGGATTACCCTCGGAGGACCCGACTGATCATGTCAATACATTCTTGGAGTTCACCTATGCAATAAGAATTCATGGTGCCCCGATTGATGCTATACGCTTGAGGTTATTCCCCTCCTCTCTGACTGGAAAGGCAAAAGCTTGGTTGAAGCAAGTGCCTGCTAATACGTTGTCAACTTGGGACCAACTGGAGCAGGCATTCCTGGAAAAATTCTTCCCTCCATCCAAGACTGCTTACTTACGAACTCAGATCATCGGCTTCTTCCAAAAGGATGGAGAATGCTTATCCGAAGCCTGGGATCGTTACAAAGGATTGCCAGAGTCTTGCCCACATCATGGACTCGAGAGGTGGTTGTTAGTGCATACCTTCTACAACGGATTGGATTACTCTTCGAAGGTGTCACTTGACTCCGCAGCTGGTGGAGCCTTTATGAATAGACCTCTGACTGAAGCATTCAATATCATTGAAAATGTGGCCACCAACTATCATCAATGGGGTTTGGAAAGAGGTAATAACCCAAAAAGATTTCGGGGGGTGAGTTTGAAATGAATAACACTGATCTAATTATGTCTAAAATTGACTCACTGAATAAACGCTTTGATAAACTTGAAAAGGCCAATGTGAGTTCAATAGGTGCTACTAATGTTTTTTGTGAGATTTGTGGAATACAGGGACATGACATAATGGAGTGCCCACATGGTATTGCTCCTGGATCCAGTGCTCTGGGGGAACAAGTGAACTCTTGTCACAACTTCTATGACACGAACCCGAAGTTGACAAATTATGCTCCTCCAAATCCTTACAACCAAGGAAGGAAGAATAGCCCTTATCTCTCCTATGGGAACTACAACAACACATTGAGCCACGAATTTCAGGAAGGCCAAGGTAATAGGAAACCAGCATCGGGGTATCCTTAGGTACAAAAGTCTAAACTTGAGTCTCTTTTGGAAAATTTTGTTGAAACTCAAACAAAGCAAAATGAAGAGTTTAGGCAACAAGGTAGGGTAGTCAATGAGGCAATAAAAGAGTCAACATCTAAGGTATACAACTTAGCCATCCATAACAAGATGTTAGAAACTCAGATTGCCCAACAAGCTAGTACATATTCTAGAACTAAGGGTACGTTCCCAGGACAACCCGAAGTTAATCCCAATGAGCACTGTAATGCTATATACTTGAGGGATGATAAGCTTGGGGTAGTTGAAAAGAATGTGGAATGTGAGGAGGACATGAGTGAACATGAAGAGATAGAGCCGAAGTATGTCCCTCCACCACCTTACCAACCCCCAATACCTTTCCCACAAAGGTTGGTCAAGAAAAAGCAAGTAGAAAAAGAAACTAAGAGCTTAATTGAGGAGCGTGATGCCGTGATAAAAACTAATATGCCTCCTAAACTAAGAGATCCATGAAGTTTCTCTATTGCTTGCTCAATTGGAGAATTAAAAATAGACCAAGCCTTATGTGACTTAGGGGCTAGTGCGAGTTTGATGCGCTTACTATCTTTGAGAGGTTAGGAACCAAGGAATTGAGTCCATCCAAGTCCTCTTTACAATTTGCGGATGGATCAACTAAAACTCCTCTAGGCATACTAGAGAATGTCCCCATAAAGGTAGGGAAATTCTTCATTCCTACCGATTTCATGGTGTTGGATATAAACGGGAATTCTAAATTCCCTATCATTCTAGGAAGGCCATTCTTGGCCACAGATGGAGCAATAATAGATGTAAAAAATGGTAAGATCTCCTTGAATGTAGAGGAAGGTAGGGTGGATTTTGATTTGACTAACTCATATAACAACCCTCCTTTTGAGAGTCATGTGTGCAGGATTGAGATAATGCCCCCAAAGGTGAAGGAAGAGCTTAACATGGAAGCAACTCCGAAACTTTGCATGACAAATGATGCACCAAATAAAGATGAACCAGGAGTTGCTCAACATGTGGAGTTAAAACTTCCGTCGGAAGGAAGTAAGGCCATGAAACTCAGATTGAAAAGTGCAAAGCGAAAGCGCAATTGGCCATATGAACAAAATAGGCTCTTTGATGGACTTCCATGGAAGAGAGGTGTTCTTGCACATCCAAGCCCAGCTGATCCCGGTTGATCGAAGGGAGTATGGTCAAGCTTAAGACCGTAAATAAGCTCTTCTTGGGACGCAACCCAAGTTTTCTTTACCTTTTCGATTTGTTTTTGAATTTTGTTCTTGAATAATTAGAGAAGATTAAGAGAAGAAAGATCACTAATTGATGGTTTTGCCAAGTATTTTCAGGTTATGAAGGCAGGAAGAGCAAAAAGGCATGGAAAAATAAAGTCAGAATTGATCACGCCCAGGCCGTGACGGGGGTAACGGCCATGATTAGCCAACAGAAGAAGATCAGAATGTATCACGGCCTAGCCGTGATGCAAATCACGCCCGTGAAGAGGACTTGCTTGACACCAGAACTGATCACGGCCTGCCCGTGATGATTGTCACGACCGTGACACATCTTCCAGCAGTTCTTTGACTGGCATTTGAGCCAACACCCTCCACCACCTTGGTGAGTTGTTCCATTTTTTCTCCTCTCTCCGACTTGATTATTTACATTGGGGACAATGTAAGTTTTTAAGCTTGGGGTAGGGGTATTTTTACATTTTTTTACACTTTTGCATTTTTCATGTTGCATTCATATAGGCATAGTTTTGCATAATCACACGATTAGATTGCCCCTTGCTTAGTGTATGCCTCCAATTGTGAAAAACTTTGTGCCAAATGAATTGAGACAGTGAACTTTTGAACCCAATTTTTGTATTCTTGTGATAGGCTAAAAATAAAAATGCTTGAGATGATCTTTTGATAGTTAATAATTAGCATGTGGTTCCTTAGATTTGGGTTTCTCATTGATTTCAAACTACTAAATGTGAGATTTTGAGCCTAAAAGGGGTACTCACTAAATCTACCCCATTCTTTGTGATTGATTGTTTTATTCCTCTTGGATTGTGTTCTCTAGAATTTGACTTGAAACCGTTTTGAAACTTAAAAATTTTTGAAAACATATTTGAAAATGATTGAGGCGCTAGGTATTTTTCTGGCCTTCTGAGCTTTGACTGATTAAATGCTACCCCTTAGTTACCCATTTTTGAGCCTAAAAGAATAAAATACTTTTCTTGGTACCTTGATTTATTTTAATGAACGATGCTTGGTATGACACCTTTTAAAGTATTGCAAAAGGGCAAAAAGGAAGTTGGAAAATTAAATTGTGGGATGAAAAAAAAAAGAAAAAAAAATATTTCTCTTAAGTTGAAAATCTCTCATTCTCCAAATAAATAAATAAATAAAAATAAAAAAAATGGAGAAGGGGATGAGAAAAAGAAAGTGAGAAATAAAAATTAGAAAGAAAGAAAGGTGGGAAACTGAACTAAAGCCCGAAAAGGTATTTTAGAAGGTGGTCTTGCTTTGAATTATTTGATATTTTGTTTAGCCTTCTTGAATTTTTCCCTTTCTTGATTTCCCCACCTAACAATTAATCCCATGGCCCCATTACAACCAAAATAAAAGACCTCTTGATTTTTGTGTGTTTTAATTAATAAAGTAGAGATTTGGTTAAAAGTCAAGCTTATGGTAGGGTACCTTCCTTGAGGAAATTGAGCGAATTGTCATATACCCTTAAACATATGCGCGAGGTGAGAAGAGTGCCCGAATTAGTGAGAGATGTGAATTTAGGGAACCTAAGCTTCTAATTGGACTTGAAATTGATTGTCTTTTGGTTGCTTATTTGGACATGCCTGTTACTTGGATTTGTTACTCGGGTTCTTGGATCACTGTCCATGCTCTGATTGTCTTTTTTTTTTTAGACAAAAGGGGCCTCATTAGAACCTTAAGGTGCAAAACCCTCCTTAGGGAAAAAACACCAGAAGGAAAAAGAGTGCCCAATTTATTGAAAAGAAAGAAAAGAGTACAAAAGAGACTTGGGGGGGCATATACCAAACCCAAGATGAACTAATGAAACCTAAAATTTGGTAGACCATATTTGTTTCTGAAAAAATCCTCCCTGATAAAATAAGGAAGGGCATCCCACCAAACTAAACCTGTAATACCTAAACCAAAAGAAGCCAACTTGTCAGCACAGTGGTTTCCTTCTCTGTAGATATGAAGGACTGCAAGATGCATTTGCTTAGTGAGCAAGACACGGTTGATCCATCTATTTCTGAGGTTCCAGGGGACGAGATTGTGGTTCGCAAAAGCAGCCACAACAAGTTTAGAATCGCTTTCCAACCAGAGATTATGCCAGCCTTTCTTGAAAGCAATCTCAATGGCCAACATGGCACCATGCAATTCTGCATGGAGAGAATATTGAGAGCCAAGATTAATAGAAAAACCACCAATAAAGTCATAGAGGCTATCACGAAATAAACCACCGCAAGCAGCTGATCCAGGACAACCAAGAGCACTACCGTTAGTGTTGCATTTCACCATGTTAGTGATGGGAGGCTGCCAACAATTTTCTCTAATTATTCTTGCAGCAGGCGGGCGACATTGGACATTAAAGGCCTTGACAATGGTGAAGTCCATAATGTAATTAGACATAGTACCAGAACCGAGCATACCGGCCAGGGCAACATTGGAGGAGATCAGAGCAATTGCTGAGTTGGTGGAGACCAGCTTATTATTGAACCGAAGTTGATTCCTGCAATGCCATACAGTATACAAAATGTTAAGAATACCAGTGATGAGAATAACATTAGCTTGACTAGACCAGCCACGGGAGCAGACTGCAAGCACAAAAGTAAAGGTAGAGCAGTCAATGAAGAGGTTTAGAAGACTCATGAACCAGTGCCAAATTGTCCTTGCAAAACTACAATCCAGGAAAAGGTGCTGAGTGTCCTCATATGCATTACCACAAAGATTGCACATAGAGACCATGGTACAGCCCCTGCGTTGTAAGTTGTTGTCTGTGGGTATCTTGTTATTAATAATACGCCACAGGATGAAAGACTTGGAAGGAGGAACATTGCGACTCCAGATAATCTCAGTCCATGGTACCACAGGACCCAGAGGAGAGTAGAAAGAGTATGCCTCCTTGAAGCTAAGAGATCCAGACACAGAATTTGACCAAACCATTTGGTCCACACAAGGAAACATAGGGATGGTAATCTTATCAATTTCATCTTTGAGGCCAGGGCAGTGAGTCAGAAGGGCATTAGGAATGCACCAATTGCCTCCAATGATGAAGTCTGCAACCTTGGCTGAGAGGGTGGACAAATCACACCGCAGATTAGCCTCAGTGTTTAGAAGATCTAAAACAGTTGTCGATAGCCATTTATCCTTCCAAAAGTTGATGCTCAAGCCATTTCCAAGATTCCAAGAGACATTTTCCAGAATATCTGGTAAACAGCCTTTGATGCCAGGCCAAATGGAGGAGGATATGTGGTGAGTAATTGGTTTGCCATTCCTAGTGACTCTGGCTCTAAGCAAGACAGCCCAGTGATTGTGTGAAGATGCAGATTCCCAACCAAGCTTAAGAAGACCAGCTTTGTTGATAGATTTAATTGATCTGATGCCAAGACCACCCTCGTGAAGAGGTTTGCACACCTTGTTCCAAGAGTAAATATGAAAGCGTAAATGTTCCACTCCACACAAAGTTCCTTAGCCACTTATCAACAGAATTTAGTAAGTTAACAGGCCAAGCATAAATATGAAAGCTGTAGACCAGCATCCCAAGAGCAACAGAGCGAACCAATTGCGCTCTCCCTATAATAGAGAGCAGAGATCCTTTCCAAGAAGCGAGCCTGGCTTTAATTCTGTTTGCAATGGGTATCAGATGGATCCTCTTGGGTTTCCCTTTAAAAAGAGGGACGCCTAAATAATTAAAGGGGAGTGAGCCATGATGGAAACCGAGGATATTTGAGAGAGCATTTTTCCGAGAACCCGAAATGTTACCAGTGTAGAACTTGGATTTTTCAAAACTAATCACCTGCCCAGAGATCTGCTCATAATCTTTAAATTAAGACAGCAGATTCATTAGAGTAGATTTGGAAGCTCTGCAAAAGACTAGAATGTCATCTGCATAGAGGATGTGACTAGGCATTTTGTAGTTTCTAGGACCCGCCATCAATTGTAATTTTCCTTCTTCCACCAGAAGATTGATACCTCTGCTAAGAACTTCTTCAGCAAGGCATAATAGGAGGGGAGATAATGGGTCTCCTTGACGGACACCCCTCAAACAGTTGAAGAAACCAATTGCATTACCATTAACAGATATAGACAACTTGGCTGACATCAGAATAGTTTCAATCCAGGAGAAAAACTTCCTATTAAAACCAAAAGAATTGAGGACATTTAAGATAAAGCTCCACTCAAGAGTATCAAAAGCTTTCTTCATATCAATCTTCATAGCTATTTGACCCCCAAAAGACCGTCTGTCCAGCTGGTTTATGCACTCAGAAGCGACACCAATGCAGTCAGAAATTTGTCTTCCCTTGATAAATCCTCTTTGGTTGTAAGAAATAATTTTAGGAGCTATAGTTGCCAACCTGTCTGCTAAGATTTTAGTAATAATCTTGAACTTAAAATTAGCCAGAGCAATTGGCCTGTATTGTTCAATTTTGGCAGCGTGAGGGACTTTAGGAATAAGACTGATGATACTGGAGTTGTAATTAGGGAGGATCCAACCATCCTTAAAAAATTGGAGAACAGCATGATACACATCAAGATGAAGGACGTCCCAATAAGCCTGAAAAAAGTGACCCCCAAAACCATCTGGCCCGAGAGCCTCGCTAGAATTCATTGAGAACACTGCATTTTTGACTTCCTCCATGGTAGGTAAAGCAGTTAATAAATCATTGTCCTGCTCAGTAACAATAGAAGGGATGACTTTGTCAATAAGGTTATTGGCCTGACAACTGTTCACACTGGAAAAGAGAGTTTGATAGAAGTCAAGAACATGACTTTCTATGTCAGTCGAGTTATTGAGGAACTGATCTGCATGGTGAAGCATAGATATCTTACTAGTAACACCTTTGATTTTTGCCATTTGGTGGAAAAAAGCTGTGTTCCTATCCCCCTCAAGATGCCAATTAACTCTGGCCTTTTCCTTCTAGAATTGTTCTTCACAAACGAGGGCAGACTGAAGTAATAACTGGGCCTCCTTCTCCTCTTCCAAAAGATCAACATAACTGCCAACATTATTTATCCGAAGCTGAATTTGATCTAGATTAGACAAAGCAGCGCTGACATTATCATGAACATTACCAAAATTAGACTTGTTCCAATCCTTTAGCTTCTGTTTCAGATTCTTCAATTTTTGAGTTAGGACGAACATAGGACAACCAGCTATAGGATCCTGCCAAGAGTCAGCAATTAATTTTTTACAACCTGGGTGGCTAGACCACATTTTATGAAATGTAAACATAGAGCCATGCCGTCTCACATCTTTGGTCATAGCTAGAAGAAGAGGAAAGTGATTAGACTTGGCTCTTGGTAAAGTGCAGCAGGAGACACTACTCCACATATCAAGCAAGGCACTGTTACAGAAGGATCTATGAAACCTTCTCTCAGTGTAATGGCTACCCACTCTTCCATTGGACCAAGTGAAGGCCGAACCTTTTTGTGTCAATATGAACCAGGTCCGAAGAGTCTGTCCAATATCGGAAGTCCTCACAAGAAAGCTTAGAAGGGAGGCCGCGACCTCTATGCTCGTGAGAGCCTCTGATTGTCTATCTTGTCTGGCCTTGGTTATTGCTTGAGGACAAGCAAAATCTTAAGCTTGGGGTAGTTTGATGAGTGTGATTACACATCATATTCCTTTATCATATTGCATGCATTTTCATGTAGTTTATGCATTTTTAATTTGATTTTTGTTAGTTTTGACCTTGGAACGGGTAAGGTGGTTTTGTGGTGTTGTTGTGCAGGAATTGAAGATTAAAATATTCAAGATCAACCATGATGGAGCTTGCATGAAGATGGAGCTTGAAAAGTAAGAAAACTGAGCCAAACAGAGTCCATCACGGCCTAGCCGTGACAACCGTCACGGTCATGATCGAACAAGGCTGAAAAGAAAAGTACACAAAAGTCAGCACCTGTCACGACTAGGCCGTGATGGCCATCACGGCCGTGACAGGCCATCAGAGCCAAGTTATCCAAGACAGAATCTGTCACGGCCTAGCCGTGACAGGCATCACGGTCGTGACACGCAATATCTGGAATTTTAAAAGTTGATTTTATCTGATTTTGTAATTGTTTGGGATGCAAGTTACCCTACCTTATAAATAGGACCTAGAGGTTCGAAAATAGGATCACTTTTGGGCTGCTACCTTAGGCAAAAACTAGGATTTCTCTTCTTCTCCAATTTCTTCTCTTCTCTTAGGTCTTTTTTATGCTTTTGTTAATCAAGCTTGCTATGAATATGGCAATGCTTGAGTAGTCGTCTTATTTCTTGGAATTGGGGCTATGCCCAAGATTTGTTTATGGTGATGAATTGACATTTGGTTTCTTGTTAATTTCAATTTTGCTTTCGATTTGATTCCTATTGCTTCAATTACTCGTAAATTCGGTGGCCACTTATTTGCTCGTTGTAGACACTCTAAGGAGGAACCTAGCGGTGAACTTGGGTATTGGATCTATAGGGATTGAACTTAGGACTTAAATCACGAGAGTTAGAAGCAGTCCTTCGTGGGTCCACGAATTGTCACAAAGCTTAAAGGGTTCGATTTAAATTCAATTACCACAAGAGTAGGGGTTGGTTTAATTGGGCACGGTTATTGTATCCCGAGAGGGAACATTAACTTATTTAGGATAAATTCGCCTTCAAAGCAAATTTCGATAATTAACAAGAGGGGTAGTCAATTTAGAAACATGAACAGTCTTGTTGGTAACCCAATTCCTGGGAATCCCTTTTGATATTTTGACATCTCAGATTTGATCTACTTTCCTATTTTGTTCTTGATCTCGTTTTAATTGTAACTTTAAATTTGATCTGCTACTTAATTCAAAAATCAAATATTTTCCAAATCTTTATCTTTTATAGTCCAGTCTAATTGATTTAGTAATTAATTGTTATTTGAGATCACGGTCTCTGTGGGATCGATCTTTTTTATTACTTGACATCGAAGCCGTGCACTTGCGGATTCGAGCCACATCATCTCACTGATGAGACGTTTGGAAGAATTGTTGGCTTGCCTTCTGATGGCACTTATGCCACAGCCGAGGGTCCTGCAGCAGAACCCTTGGTAAATGAGTTTGATAGGATTCATGCCATTAAGGATGTCTTAACTGATCCTTCATATGCAAATGACAAAGAGATAACTGGTGGTCAAATGAAAGTGCAAAGTAGGTTGTTGCACTATGTGGTAGCTAGGCTTTTATTTCCTAGACGCCATAATTTTTCACAGTTATTGAGAATGGATGTTGTTGTGTTGTGGCTGCTGGAAAAGAAAACGAAAGTGAATTGGGCTGGCTTGGTTATGCAGCATATGTATGACAACCGGGGTAGTGCTGAGTTGCTCTATGGTCACTTGGTGACCCGTATCATTTGGCATGTTAGGGTTAACCTCAATGGAGAGGCTAAGCTGGATTATAAGAAATTCCATGCCATAATGAAGGAGGGTACAATTAACCAGATGGAAATCATTGCATGAGGCGACGATTGGGAATACAAACCCAAAGGTTGGAAATGGCATGTAAATCAGCCAACTCGCACCGGTGGAGCATCATCTTCACAGGCCCCTCTTGCTGCAGCGTCACCAGAAATGATGGCTTTACTTGAGAGCATTCTTGCCGAGGTTCGGGTGAACACCAAGGAGATCCGAGCAAACTCTACGGCTATTCGTGAGCTCTTATTGGAAGTGAAATCCTTGGAGCGTAGAGTCACTACAGCTGAGGTTAGTCCTCTCCGAGCGGCCCCACAGACTCAAGATGACTTGGACAGCAGCAGCACGGATGATGATGGTGGTGATGATGAGGATGGTGGTGACATTGGTGGTAGAGATGATGATGTGGATGAGTACTATATGTAGTACTGTTTTCTTATGTTGTTTTCGACTTTTACTACTATCTTTGGATGACCGTATAACTCTTAACTTCCTTGGCACTTTTACTCTCGCACGTACATTATCTTTTTATGAATTTTCTGATGGTTGGATTCTTTCTATTTTGGATTATCATGGTATGGATTGTTTAATGCTTGATGATTTTAAATGTGGCTTCTATCCTTTCTCCCATAATTTTTTTTTTCGAAAAATTATTTTCGAAAGGGGGTGAAATATTTACATGCTTAAGGGAAGTATGGGACACAAAATTATATACTTGTTCAAAGGGGGATATCTTTTTCTTTTAAACGTGTTATATCTCTAAAACCCTCTTCTTGAAAGTTTGCATGATATCAAATAAATGATAACGATTCTATAAGCTAATTAATTTTGGATTAACACTATTAAGAGTGATGGATTAAGTGTAACTCATGTGAGTGTTATTTTTCCTGGCATTTTTGCTTCAGCGCACATATCTAATATATGTATGCCATGGCTTATATCTCAAACTTAAAATTTGACTATCACTTTAGTGGATATATGCCATATTAAAGTTGAAATACATTTCCCTCTTTTTGATAATGACAAAAGGGGGAGAGTTGCATGAGTGCATGCTTAAGGGGGAGATAAGCTACGAAATGAATTTTATAAATGCTTGCTTAAGGGGGAGATAAATTTCAATTGGCAAATCTTCTATTGATTGCATGCTTAAGGGGGAGTAAAGCAAAATTATGAAATGAGATATATTTATTGTTTTCTCCAACTACATAAAATGAGGGGGAGTAGAGTTAAACTAAAATGTGTGATATATTTTATTGCTCTAACTCTATCTTTTAGAAATCCCCTCATGAGATGTTTGTCATCAGAAAAAAGGGGGGGTTTGTGGATATATGCCTTGACAGGTATTTTTTTTTTGTTTTTATGATGAGCAAAAGGGAAATTTCAAGTCCAAGGACCAACACACAAGTTCAACTAAAGGATCACATTGCAAAAAGCGTGAAAAGGACCAACAAACAAATACGGGGTTAAAAGGGAAATTTTCCTTCACACACACACACACACAAAATGAGCTAACAAGATCAAACTTAAAGAGGCATTCGACTTAATCGAGAAATTAACTTCAGCCTTTAAGTTTTACTATTTTAAATCATCAAGATCTATTAAAATAGGAGTGCTAACAACACACTCTCTAACACACTCTTTCCAACACACTCCCTCCTATTGGTTGAAATTCATGTGGGTCCCATTAATTCATGTGGGTCCCACTTGAATTTTGTAGGACCCACATGAATTTCAACCAATTGGAGGGAGTGTGTTGGAAAATGTGTGTTAGAGAGTGTGTTGCTAGCATTTCTCCTATTAAAAAGGCCTTAATGAGTGATTTATTATAGAGCCATTATGTTTTTCAAAACCTAAACCAAAGATGCAATAATCGATTACTATAATCGATTATGCTATGCTTAAATCGGCTTTAATGTGTTTAATTGAGTATTAATTACTTCTAGCCGTTGAGTTTGAATTTGAAAAACAAATAATCAATTATGACATAATAGACATCGATTATACAATTTTGAGAGACAAACATTAAATAGATAATCGATTAGAATAATCGTTCACTATCAGACAGACAAATGAACCTTACACCGAGAACTAGTAATAGATTATTTAATCGATTATGACCTATCTGTTCCAAGGCGCATTTTTAAAATGAGTTAAAATAATCGATTATACTTTTTAAAAATCGATTACTGTACGAAGAAAATCAGTTTTAACATGGACTTAACCTAATTTCTCAAAAGAACTATATAAGGAGAACTTAGGCAAGTTTGAAAACGAAGAGAACTCTGCTACTATTACACTTGTGAACATTCTCTCATATCTATTCTCTCTAAATCACTCTCACTCATACACCTTGATCAAAAATAACTTTGAGAGAGCTTTACTCCTTATAGGTTCCTTTGTAACATGTCCTTCAAATTGTCTTCATCAACACTATTAACAGCGCGTACTGTTGGTAAGAGTCGGATTGACTCAAACCTCTTTTGGTTACCATTCTTGCAAGAGAGGGTATATCTCTTAGAAATGATTAGTGGGTGTGATTCCACTGTAAAGGTTCTAGCTGTGCCTGTTTAAAAGCCAGGGATTTGAGACTCTGTCGTTGGGGGATTGTATGTCTCTGTTCTGTGAGGAGTTCTTGTTATTGTAAAGGTTATAGCTGCTCCTGTTTAAAAGCTAGGGATTGAGTGAAAACCCTTGGTGGTGTTGCCTTGGGGACTGGATGTAGGCCACGTGGGTAGTCTGTGGCCGAACCAGGATATATCGCTGTGTTCATCTTCTTATCCATCATCTCTTTACATTTCTGCTATTTTAATTATCGCATTTTAATTTCAAATGTTTTTTATAAAGTGCCTTAATTTGAAAATAGCTATTTATCCACTGCAAATTATGTTTAAAGTTTAAAAGGGTTTTGAATTATCAAAAAAGTTTTCATTTTTATTTCAAACCCAATTCACCCCCCCATTTGGGTATGGTTGCCATGGCCAACAACATGAAGTAACTGCAAAAGTAAAAGAGTCAAAGATAGCCATACTTGTCAAAAAGTATGAGTAATTCACTATGGAGGAAGGAGAATCTGTTGCTCAGATGATAGGGATATTCCAAACTATTATAAATGGTTTGAAGTCTCTTGGAAAAACTTATACAATTATGAGAAAGTTAGAAGGATCCTTAGAAATCTTCCAAAGCAGTGGAGACCCCTGATCACTGCTATCTCTCAAGCCAAGGATCTCACTACCTTGACTATGGCTGAACTTCTTGGCACCCTCATTGTTCATTACCAAGAACTTAGTGATGATGTGGCAACTAAAAAGGGAAAGTCTACTATTCTAAAGGCTGGTCAGAAAACTTCTAAAGCCTCAAAACCTTTGAAGGCATACGAGTTTACTAGTGACAAAGACGAGTCTGAAATGAGGATTCAGAGAATGATGAGGAGATATCTCTCATGACCAGAAATATGAGAAAGCTATGGAAAAAGAAGAAGGTCAGAAAGGAGAAGCTCTTTAGAAGGTTTCATAAAGAAAAGAACTTTAAGGAAACCACATCAACAAATAAGAGTCCAATTGTCTGCTATGAGTGTAAGAAGCCTGGTCACATCAAGGCCGAGTGTCCTCAACTGAAGAATGCCCTCAAAAGAATTTCTTCAAAAAGAAGAAGAAAAGAATGATGGCCACTTGGGAGGATCTGAAGTCAACCTCCACTGAATACGAAGAGACAGGATGAAGCCAATCTCTGTCTAATGGCCATCACAGACTTAGATTCGGAAACCGAGGTACACCTTGACTTTGAGGAATTGATTGATGCCTATGAGGAGTTGTTGGAGGAATCAAACTACTTATCTAAGGCCTTCAAATCCCTTAAGAGAGAGTATGTAAAGCTCCTTAGTGAGCACAAACAAAAATCTCAAGAGTGTGAGATGGTAGCCAAAGAGAATAGTAAGGTGAAGATTGAGTAGTCAGATGAAGCTAAGATTACTAGTGTAAAACCCTGTTTTCCGTATAAGTGCTTTTGAGTATGCTTTGTTTGTTAGGAAGGTTTAGAGTGGGCTAAATGGGTTTTTAAGTTAAAATCCCTTCCTGATGCATGAGCACGACCGTGCACATGTGTCAGCATGCCCGTGCTTAAGGCTGAATGCGTCTCGGTGACGCTGATGTGAGCACGCCCGTGCTCATTAGGGAGCACGAGGGTGCTCAGCAGTCAGGCATGTCTCGCTGACGTTAAGTGGAGCATGACTGTGCTCAATGGGGAGCACGACTGTGCTCGAGTCTGAGTCTTTATATAGACGTCAGATTGTGAGGGTTACAAGTTACAACCCTCAAATTGGCACTTTTGGCAACCCTAAATTGGCACTTCGGTTAACAATTAGTCCTTAACTCTCATGCTCATACTCGACGAAATTTCGGCAGCATTTCCCTTCGGTCTCCGACGTACACGACTTGAACGTGACGACATCCACCACGATAAAGTATGCACCCGGAGAATGAAAGGAAATGTATCAATCCAAACTTTCATCATGTATATAACATTAGAATCAATGAATAACTATTTTAACTGAATGAAGAAAAAGTTTTTTCCCAAACTGTCCAACTTTGGACAATTCAAGATCCAACACAATGAGCGGTACATTAAGCACGTACACGTGTGCTCATTAGTATTGCATCTCAAATGGGAAACTAAGGCTTTACTAATTATTGTGGGCATATTCTCGGATCATATAAATTTTCAAGCAAATACATTAAAACTCCAATGAAACCTTTTTAGCCAAAACGATGGAAATTTCCTAATGATATCATCCACCTTAATGATATATATTTTGAACATCTTGCCAAGGAGTTATGACTTCTGGTTTTATCAAACAAAACAGATAATTTAAAGATCATCTCAAGGAAGAAAATTATTTAATGCTTATGGGTCTGCTACACGAGTAAAGATGAACATAGAGGTAACTAGTTCGTTAACCACTAACGACCACCTGAAAACATTATACAACCACTACAGAAAATGAAGAAATAAGCTTACACAATCAAACCATCAAAGTATCAATCCAAGTATAGGGCGACACAAGTGTAAAGGGAAGGATGTTACAGCAATTCATAATGCTGCAACACTTGGTTTATTGGTTTAGTTTTACTTTTTTCTATTTGTTATGACTCTTATATTTTTTAGGGAAAATTGGTTATTTTACCTTTACTTTGATATGCTTGTTGATCTGGCAACAGGGGATGAAAGTTTGTTACAACTTTCCCTTTGATGCATTTTTGTAACCATCAGATGCTATAAGCTCAGGCCCATGGCCATACTGTAATATACAGAATCATTACAAACAAACTTCTCTCTCTAAACACTCTCTACTCTCTAAACTTTTCTTGTGTTCATCGGAGGTTATTTTCAAATGAACTTCCCTATACATTGGACTCAGAATACTCGGAGATTAGCTCCCAGAAATCCAAAGTGCTGTCTCAAATGATGGGATCAATATCTCCAAAATAAAGAGCAGATATGCATAACACCTTTTAAAGTGATACATACAAACATTCATCTTAACAACTTCAACAACCAATTGCCTTTGAACCTCTGTTTTCCGGTTGGAGTAAGACTACATGAGCAATCTTTAGATGAAAAAATGAAAAGATATTTATTCTCAATTCAATAAAGTACATCCTAATCTTAATCTATTAAATAATTTTAAAAATAAATACATTCTTACGTTTTTAAGTTAGAGATAAATTTATTTTGAATTAACTTCTTTTCTTTCCACCAAACCAATTTACCCCTGTAAGAGTGTCACCCCTTTATTATTACTATTTTTATTTGAGTCCATCATTTTTTTTTCAATGAATAAAAAAAACTATATGTTGAATCATTAAAATAAAAATGAAGGTTGTGTTCTAAAAATAATCAGAAGTACCAGGAATGTGCAAACTGGGATTCCCAAAGTGCCAACCTTGAAGGTAAGCAATCACCTCAAAGGCCAAAATAGCCAATGAAGTCACTAGGAACACTCTATAATGACTCTAAACAACAACTTCCCTTTTTCCAACTTGTCTCTCTCACTCTCCAAAGCAACCCCATTTCTATGAATCAACCTCTTCTTGATGGCTCCTAGCAATGTCCACAGAACAGTGGCAAGTCAAGTGACACACCAACAAAGACGGTGAGCCTTGAGAAGCAAAACCCATGTGACTTGTTTAGCATTCTTGCCACAGCCTTTCTCTCTTGGCCTCGAATGTAGCATCAGCACCATTAATCTCCACAACAAAGAAACTGGGGTTCTCCATTTTCACCACCATTGGTGTTCCTTTCTGTGTATCCTTTGTCCACCAATTGGAAAAATCCAGTCTTGGAGCCATTTCCACTATGCTGGGTTAGACACAGATTCACACTTTATAACACTTCACACACAGAACAACACAAGTATATTATATTTATGTATATATATATATATATATATATATATATATATATATATATACACAGAACAAGGACTCAAGACACAAACTTCATCAAAGGGGTCACAACAAGGCACTAACACACTCATGACACAGCCTAGACATGCAATTGTACATGGATGCAGTTCACCATTCACCTCACAACAACCAGGTTTTCACAGACACAAAATCAAAAATCAAAAAAATCTCAAGAATCTGAAAAAAATCACAGATGTTAGGTTTTCGTTCAAACCTTGTTAAGGCGTAACTCAGTATTGAAGAACAAAATCACAGAGGAAGAAACGAAATCTCAGTAAGATCTGCAGAGGAAGAAACAAAATAGAAGAGGAAGCTAAGTCAAAAGAGAAGAAGAAGACGAATACCTGGAGCAAATGGAAGAGGAAAACGCAAGTGGAAGAAGAAGAAGAATACCTGGAGCAAATGGAAATCGCGAGTGGAAATCCAACACAAAACGAGGGAGGGAATGAAAAACAAAGGAATGCTATATTCTTAATAGCAAGCACAGAAGGTTGTTGGCGGTGAAGCAACCAAACATGATTTATGCTCGTAGTTCCTCTCTCCTTAGTGTGCTCGTGAATGTGAAGGCTTTGATGCTACCGAGAAAGCTCTCTTTTCTCAAAAAAACTGTCTAGAGTTCATCTATTTTTAGCCTTTGTCAGCATGAACCAAGAGAACTTGAGCAGTTCCTGCTCGTATATGGAAGAGCTAGTAGAGCCAAAACAAAGGAAAAGGGCGCGTGACAGATGGAGGGAATGAAAATAGAAACAAAAAGTACGGTTTTGTCAAATATTACACATCGGTTATTGGAAAACCAATGCGGTTATTAATATTTCACATCGGTTCAATTATAAACGATGTAGAAACTAACTATTTAATTTAAAATTTCATTTTTTTTAAATTCATTACATCGGTTATCTGAAAACCGATGTAGTTAATTTATATTACACATCGGTTCAACAGGAACCGATGTGGAAAGATAAAATTTTTAGATCTAATTTTTTTTTAATTTTATACATCGGTTATCAAAAAACCGATGTGGTTAATCTATATATTACACATCGGTTCAAAAAGAACCGATGTCAAAAGATAAAAATTTACAATTTAAAATATTTTTGTTTTAATTTTAAACATCGGTTAAAATATAACCGATGTGGAAAATATTTACACATTGGTTAATTTTTAAACCGATGTGGAATCCTTTGCTTTTAATTTCAAAAATGTCACCGGTCGTTTTACACATCGGTTTTTGGGAAACCGATGTAGATTCTCCGATGTTAAATGCATATTTTACACTAGTGAAAATGCCCCTAGTCTTTAAGTGAAACTCCAAAAGTGTCTCTAAGTGAATTTTGACCAAAATACCCTCTAAAACTACTCAATTTCGTGCAGTCCCTCCACTAAACCAAACTCATTTCATTTTTCTTTTATTTCATCATTTTCCTCTCAAAAACCCTAATCGGCCGGTAAATAACGTAATCGGACACGAATCCGCAGAGATACACCTAGAGATAGAACGGCGAGTCATCCATGATGACTCATAGGGGATGAGTCACTATGGTGAGTCAAAGTAGTGACTCACCTCCCTCATCAATGCTCATAAATGCTAAGCTAAAAATATCAAGATATTTCCTTACTAACCTAACCTTGGCTTAGTTAACTTCAACCAGGGTTTACAAGACAAATTCAATTTTGCTTCTCCTTCCTTTGTATGGTTACAAATAAGCCACATCCTCCCTTTCACCTCCACCACATATTTTTCATGACTCATCCTAATGATTCATCATAGCCATTAATGGTATTTATGTTAACCAAGGCGAATCACCATTTAACATTACCAAGGTTTAGTTTATTTTCACCATGGTTCTCACTTAAAGTTAAGAAGACAATGTCAAATTGAATTCTTCTCCTCCTCTCTTCATTGATCCATGGCAGCCACCTCCACACACATTAAGTTTCATTTCATTTCACCTACAACACTAAGTTGACAACTTACTAGGTTATTAAGTTTCCAGAACCAAACTTCATCACTTTGCTTCATTTTTCTGGAACACAAAATGTTCTTCATTCTTTCCTTTCATGAAACTCGGCCACCCTCTCTCACACTCATCTTCATTTCATTTCAACTTATCATTTTACATGACACAAAATACTTTCATTTCATTTCATAATCTTAAGTTCATTTCTCTAAAATCACAAAGTTCTTCCTTTCCTTTTCTTCCTCCATGATTCGGCCACCACCATGCCTCCACCTTCCAATTACTCTATTGAAAAACCAAGATCATATTCATCATCCTCTCATCATCCTTGTTCATGAAGTAAATTCATTCTTTCCTTTCTTTCTTCAAGAATTCGTCCTCCACCTCCAAACAATCATCCAAGAGTTTGTTTCATGAATCAACCATAGATCCATGATCCTCTCATCATTCTAAGACTTATTTATCTCATCCAAAAATCCATTTTGAGCCTTCTACAAAAATGGGTATTTATTTGTCAAGAACATCAATATCTTAATCATCATCCTTTTGGCTTAAGATAAGTGATCTAAGCCTTGATTCCTATCTTTGGTTATGTCTAAGGTTAGTTATATAATCCTTTTGAATTTTGTGTGTTGATCTCTAGGATTTTGGAAGAAAAACCGTGGCCATCCCTAGGAGAACAACATCATTCTTGCTTGTTTTAAGGGATCTACAAGAGGTAAGGGGGGAGATTACTACTATCCTACCTTAATGTAGATATGTATGTGGTTTAAAATAATTGTATGTTGTTTTTCAAATCCTAAGTATTAGGATTATGTATTATTGTTTATGGTTGTGTGATCCTCTTGGAGGATTTGATTTGATGTTTGGTTGTGGTATGATATGTCATGTGGTTGTTTTGGTTCCAATGACCTTAAGTTGGAACCATGATTGTTGTTTGCTTGATGTGTTAAGAAAAATGCCTAATATATTTATTTAAGGCCAGTCGGCTATGACTAGTTGAGGGAGTTCCATGGGGATTTAATTTGTTTGGATAATTTTTATAGGGATTGAATGAGTATATAAGAGTATAGAAATTGGTTTGGATTGATTTGGATATGTGTGTTAAAAGTTGTGAATTTTTGAAGATATAGGGACCATTATGCAAATACTGAGATTTACAGGGACTGTTATGAAAACTATATTCTTATATGTTGGGATTGTAGCCCTTGGTAATATAAGATTAAAGAAATTGGTTTGACATTATTTGGATTAATACATAAAAAGTTATAAGCTTTTTACTAACAAATGACCTTATTGTAAATATTGCAAAGTATGGGGTAGAAACGTAATTTCTGAAAAATTTCATGGTGAAAAGTATTTTGTGAGATGAAAACAGAGTAATTAATTTTTAATAGTTAAGGACTTATTTGCAAATATTGAAAAATATGAGACCCAAAGTGAAAATCATTTCTAAAGAAGTTGGTTTGGTGAGATTTGAAGTTGTAAATAAAAAGTTATAAGTTTTTAAGTAAATAAGGACCTTTTTGGACTATTAAAGGAATTTAGTACTTATGCACTTTAATGGAATCTGATTTCAAAATGGGTTGGTTTTAACCAAAGGTTTTGGGTTTGAAGACAAAAGAGAATTTTAGTCTTTAAAACTAGTATTTCAAGTAAATGGAAAACCTAAGTCAAGGATGACTTAGTGAAAATATGAACTTAATAATTTACGACTTATGGTGAAGCAAGACCATTTGTTGTAAAGTGTGGACAATTCAATATCCATACCTCCATAAGATTTAATGGACTAAGAGTTATTTGATTTCTTGAAAGCCTAGAGAAAGTCTCAATTAGAAAAGTGTAAAGAAATAAATGATTGGACTATCGATCCAATTTGATAATGTGTTAGGACTTGTAAGCAAGTACCTTAAAACACAACTACCTCAAGAAGTCAACTTCTGAATTACATATCCACATTGGCCATAAAAGCATCAACGCCGGCAATTCACCAAACCATGGGTGAACCCCTTGGATAGCCGATGTATCATAACTGGTTACGCCACCTCGGGGGCGCACGGTTCACCAAACCTTGGGTGAACCACCCGAGACTTAGGCCAGATCATCATAACTTGGACGACCTCCCCTATGTTGAACATCCCTCACTAATCAACTTCAAAGTATGAATGCATGAGCAAATGACACACAAGGCAACCACCTCCTTTGTTTGGGCCAATATGCACCCAAGATTTATCACCATCATCAATGTCAACATCAACACCTTAACCCTTCCGGGTAAAGGCCCCCTTAGCCAAAAAGCACTAATTTCCAACTCATCAACATCTCGTCCATAGAGCATCGAGAGCACTTTAACCAAAAAGCACCAAAGCTTAACAACGTGCGGTAACCCATCGCTCCATGTTATCTTAATTAATCTTTAATCAAGCTATCTACTTGTTATTATTGATTGGTGTATTACTTCATCATTTAAGGAAAACTGGGGTAAACACCCCTTAAATTCATTAATCTCAGGTTCTGACCAATAGGGGGAGCACGAGCATGCTTAACCCCCAGCACGGTCATACAGCCACTTAAGTGGAGCACGATTGTGCTCACTGTCATGCACGGTCGTGCTCAATGCGCGGCCTGCCTTCCAGAATTTAAATCGGAGCACGGTCATGCTCCCTGTTCAACATGACCGTGCTACTGGAGGGGTTCGTACTGTTCCGGGCATATTCAATTATATTATTGGATTTTAGGCTCCCTAAATCTCTCAAATCAGATCCTAGGGTCTTAACTAAATCATTCGGCATGAAACCTCACCCCTTACTAACACACTTCATGTCTTATGAAGCATTGGGGAGTTAATCCCTTAATTCCTATGTTAACCAAGAGTCTTAATTACATCCGGTTAGAGTCTTATAAACATATTCAACATAACAGCAACATCATCATCAACAACATATCCAGTCAATGTAAAATAACAACAACATTCCTAACATAGGTATTCATACCAATTCAACAGAAACTCTTGGCACAAGACAATTAATAGGCATACCACATTTTGGAAAACTCAACGGTTATAACAAATAGGCATACCAATTAATTCTATTAAAAATGTAAACAATTAAATCATACAACCAGGAAGATCATGGCATCAATAACGATTAATAACAATATACAACGGGGCTATGGGAACCCCTCATCTTACGCTACTCCCTAGCCTAGTGTATACATTATTCTTCTCCCATACCTGGTTTGAAGGTTCCACAACAAGACGCTAAATGACAAACTGGTCACGTTCCCTTAAGCGGCTCAGTTAACTCTTCCAGCCTTGGTCAAGCAAGAACATCAACCAATTAGTTTCCAATTTCAAATAATAGAAAAGGAAACTCAAAGGGGAAGGCTCTGTTACCTATAGCGATCAAGACTGACGAACTAGACGTTCCCACAAGTCTCCAAAACTCCAACAAAGAAATGGGTTTAGATAAAATAGGGAAGAAAAGGGTTGCTGCCGCACTAGGGTGACTGCTATCGTCAAAATAGGGTTTATGACGTAAACCCTCGATCACTGTTCTACTTATAAAGGCGCAGACTCGAGCACGATCGTGCTCATCCTTGAGCACGAGCATGCTTGACTTAGCGCCTACGAGGCGCGTCCTGCCATTGAGCACGGGCGTGCTCACTGTTGAGCACGGTTATGCTCAACTCAGTGTCAGAGAGACGCTCACTCACAACGAGCACGGTCGTGCTCCTTAACAAGCACGGTCGTGCTTGTGACCCAGAAAGCCATAAGACACGAGCCTAAGAGAAAGGATTCCAAGGCTAGAAGTCCCACTTAGCCCTTAGCTAAGTCTCAATGCTTAACCAACCAAACAAGCATACAAGGCACTTAACGAAGAACAGGGTGTTACAATCCTCACCTTGGAATGAAGAGATTTGATGAAGAACTTGAACAAAATTGAAGAACATAGCAATAACTAAAATGGTGTTCTTTGTGTTTTTGTGAGGAAATGCCTTAGAATGAAAAATGAAAATTTGGCTAAGTGTGGGGGGAAGTGGGCAGCCGTGCAAGTGAGGGAGTGAGGGGGATAGATTGGTCTAAAACTCTCAGGGGAAAACTAGGAATTACTTAGAAGTCCAAGGGCAAAATAGTCTTTTCACTAACATAAATATCTAGATATTTATTTTGTCATGATGGATTGCATTTAATGCTTTTCCCCTCGCATTTAATACGTGTCCCCTCAGTCACATCAATCACTTCCATCACCTCAGCTCCGTATCCGGCTCCTACGTTTACCCTATTTAGGTTTTACGCGCGTTTCCTTTGAATATTTTGCCCATATAAATTATATTTTATTTTTTCGCGAAACTTAAAAAAAAAACCAATATCGTTGCAAATATGATTTAATCCTAAACCGTTTCATTCACTAGTCAAAATTAGGTTTCCGTCTGAATTTTCAACCCAAAAGTTTTCCGGAACCCTCTACCATAAGGTAGAGTATGAATATGATTTTGTTTTATCCAAAATCATTTTCTTGGTCTCATAAAAATATAAATAATTATCTTGTTATCGGTAATACAGCGTAGCTAAAAAGCAGGGTGTTACATTACTACTTCACTTAGAAAAAAATTTTGTCCTCGGAATTTACGTACCTCATAATTTCGTGACTCGAAACTAGACAACATCTTGTAATCGAGTCTTATTCTAGAGATCCTTAATTGTATTTTCCATCACTATTTGCCCCCTAATTGACATCTATAATTCCATAGCATAATTCATTCTTATATCGTTCTATTTATCCTTTCCTCTTCTTAATACCGATCCACTAGAAAACCTTATTTCAACATCTAACTTCCACAATTAATACCAAGATTAATACTACCTTAACTTCCTACTCAATGTATCCAATCGCATTCTTACTCCCTTTGAACGTATTCCATTATTCCGAATTATATCAAAATCCCACATACCTTTTATGAGATCCGCAAATTGAGAGGATTCAATTCCCCTCACAGTAAACACTCTCCCAGTGACCTGTGGTCTGGCCATCTCTTGTCCTGCTGACAGCTACGGACTGTTGCATAGCCCGCTGTCTACAATCACGAGCCAAGTGATCTGGTTTACCACATACGTAACAAACACGTATCTCACTGCAATCTCTCACAAAATGCGGTCTCCCGCATCCGAAACAAACTAAGCCTTTCTGCTGCTACTGGCCTGCTCCACCCACTGGTGCAATAGGAACTGGTACAGGTGCAGTTGTCTGCACGGGTCAGGAATATGGTCACTATCCCTCCTGAGAACCACTACCTTTTCTCCTCTAAAGACCATATCGAATAGAACCTCCACTACTCTGCTGCCTCTGCTCAGAAGCTTGCCTCTGATCTATGCTTTCTATTGCACTGCATCTCTCAACCAGCTCCTGGAAACTTTGAATATCAAAAGACACTATTGCTCTCTGTAGCTCATCTCGCGGGCCCTCTTCAAACCTTCTACTGTTCCAATCCTCATCGGGAAATCTCTGGTAGATCTCTGAAAACTGAATCAGAGCCTCAAAGTGTGACGCGTAATCACCAATAGTCATGTTGCCTTGTTTTAGATTCATGAACTCCATCTCTTTCTCGCGTCGGACTAATTGCGAAACATACTTCCCGAGGAAGCATTCACGAAACAACTCTCAGCTGATAATTCTGCTCTCTGCTTCCAGTAGTCTTCTCTTGTCTCTACACCAAGCCTCTGCTCCTCCAGTCAGCATGAAGGCAACATAGGTCACCTTCATATCTTTTCTGTAACGCATGGTACTGAATATCTTTTCTATCTCCCGTACCCACCACTCTGCCTTCTCTGGGTCATAATCTCCTCGAAACTGTGGTGGCTTCCCTTTCAGGAAGGTAGTCATCCCTGCATCCTCAGCTTCTGCATCTTTCCTCTGATTCTGCAATTCCTGTTGCTCTTTGGTCATTTGCAACATCTCTGCGTTCTATTGTGTCTACTGTAGCATAGAAGTAGCTAAATCCCTAATTGTCTCGAGAGTCTCAGCTGACTCTCCTCCACCTCCGGTATGGTATGTTTCACCATTACTACCTCCAGCAATTCTCTCCGGGGTTCTATCACCACTACTTGTACCATGACCTTTACCTCTAGCCATGATCCTGTTAAGGAAATCATCAACTTATATCAATATGACATATATTACCATATTAAGCTGGAATATAAATACTATATGTCATATAAATGTTTATCGCGTTCGGACTCATTACCCAACTTCTAAGCATAGTTAATATCCGATGTGGATTCAAGTAGACACGGCTAGTAACAACATCCTAACCCTCACAGTCTGAACAGAATAACAGCTCTGGTACCAGCAAGGTATGTAAGTTGCAACGTTCAATCTATGGATTGAAGCAAGCTTCCAGAAGCTGGAATCTTCGTTTTGTTGATGCTATAAGACAGTTTGGATTCATCAAAAATGAAGATGAGCCTTGTGTTTACAAGAAGGTTTGTGGGAGCATAGTTGTCTTTCTGGTGTTGTATGTGGATGACATACTACTCATCGGAAACGACATCCCTACCTTGCAACAAGTAAAGACTTGGTTAGGGAATTGATTTTCCATGAAAGATTTGGGTGAAGCTACATATGTATTGGGAATCAGGATCTATAGAGATAGGTCAGTGAGATTACTTGTTTTGAGTTAGAGTACATATATAGACAAAGTGTTAAGACACTTTAATATGCATGAATCCAAGAAGGGACTCTTGCCTATGTCACATGGTATATGCTTATCAAAGGCACAATCCCCTTCCACTCAAGAAGAAAGGGATCGTATGAGTAAGATTCCATATGCATCCGCAATTGGGTCTATCATGTATGCCATACCGTGTACTCAACCAGATGTCTCGTATGGTTTGAGCATAACGAGCAAGTACCAATCTGATCCAGGTGAAAGTCACTGGGCTGCTGTCAAGAACATCCTCAAGTACTTGAGAAGGACTAAGGATTCGTTCTTAGTATATGGAGGTGAGGAAGAGCTCGCTATAATTGGTTACACTGATTCTAGCTTCCAAATTGATAAAGATGATTCCAGATTGCAATCTGGTTATGTGTTTTGCCTGAATGGTGGCGCTGTGAGCTGGAAGAGTTCAAAGCAGGAGACAGTCGCGGATTCTACTATAGAGGTCGAGTATATTGCTGCTTCCAATGCAGCAATGGAGGCTGTTTGGATCAGGAAGTTCATTACTAAGCTTGGTACAGTTCCTAGAATTGTGGACCGCATTGATCTCTATTGTGATAACAATGGGGCCATTGCACAAGCTAAGGAACCTAGGTCTCACCAGCGATCCAAACATATACTCAGGCGTTTCCATCTCATTCGAGAGATTATCGATAGAGGAGATGTGAAGATATGCAGAGTACTAACACTTGACAACATTGCTCACCCGCTTACGAAACCACTTACTCAGCAAAAGCATGACGGTCACACTAGATCACTAGGTATTAGGTTTATGCCTGATTGACTCTAGTGCTAGTGGGGGATTGTGGGTGTAAGCCATAGAGGCCAATGTTTTTCCTTTGGACTTACATTTTGTATCTTGCTATTATTTATCATATGAGGCATTTCAATTTATTATGTTATTTGTTTAAATGTAATAAAGTCCTTAGAATAGAAAGTTCTATTTAATAGAATATCAAGTATACGACTTGATAGTGAGACACTATTAATCAAGAGAACTTTATTCTTAAATATCCATAGTCGAATATTATTATTAATAATGACAATAATAATACATCAAGACTATTATGTGTGTGGATTGATGACCACGTCTCACAGGTCATGGATATGAGATATCAAGTCACACACATAGGTACAGATTAGAGTAATGACGTACAGGATTGACCCGCCATGAGAACACTACATGGAACGTTATGTGAGTGTCATAAGTAGTTCTCACAGTGACAATGGTGTATGCAATCCTTCGACCTGAAACCACTACGATCCCTACATGAGGAGTCGTGTGCTTTAATACCGTCAAACGTTATCTGTAACAGGATGATTATAAAGTCGGTCATTGGGTACACCGCGAGTCATGCAGAGGGGTGTGAGTGATCTAGATGGGATTTGTCCCTCCTACATAACAAGGTTAATATCCGTGGGGCCCTTGATAGAGTGAGACTATAAAATGCATGGCCGTGCTGAAATGAGTCAATATGAGATATTGACCTCGTTTAAATATTAAGTCTACTTGGGTTTCAAGAAACGTAATATTGAACTATACAAGGGTGACATATTCTATGCCTTGTGTTCAATATAGATATAAGGACAAAGGGATAATAATACACATTAACACTGGTCATGGAAAGGTTACATCAAATCACTTACTTTCTCATTACTTGGGTAGCAATGATGTGTTGCTAGACACCGCTCATTGTTTATAATATTAAATATGATTTAATATTATTGCCAACGTTATGGGAACCTATAGGGTCACACACTTAAAGTAGATAAATCATAATTAAAAGAAGTTGGGTTAGACCTAAATTTCTATTGGGTCATGCTCGTGCCAGATGAGCCCAGGAGGGCCAGGTTAAACCATTTTGCATGCAAGAGGCGCCTACCTATAAGTAGCAACGAAACAGTGCTGAGCCGTCATGCTATCATTCTGGCCGCACTCAGTACACTATTTACGTGTAAAAAGAAATATACCGCTGCATCTCTTCTTGCACCTAGCAGTGCTTAGAGGCGCCATTCTGATTGAACACGTGAGACATGTTCATATGTTCGTGTGGACTACGTAAAGGTATTGCTGGCTCGTGCAGTGCTCGTGATTTGCAGCGTCTGAACAGAAAGGTCTGCGCTTCAAGAGGTAAATTTTTGAAACATGAACCATGACCATTCGCAAGGATTCTTGGTGAGAAATTTTCCGTTGTGCTTGTTTGATGCACAAATTCCCAACATTCAGAATATGGCGAAAATACCAACGCCAGTAAATAACAACAGACTGGAAATATGTTTATAATAATAATATCTTTAGAGACATAGCTCCACAAAATATAACATAGACACAAGACTGGCCAGACACAAAATACTGAGAAAAATTCCATTATACTAAAGCCCTCGAAATTGTGTCCATGTCTCCAAGTACGCTCAAACTCCAGCAGGGTGTGATGGAGAAACAGTGTTGTCGTCATCTTCGTCCAACGTAAGATAGAAAACAACAAACCATAAAATACATAAATGAGGTGAGATTTCCGTTCATCTTACACTTAACGCAGCCATGCAGTGGTACGACACACAGGTACGTAGAAATATCAATAAAGAGTTATATCATCCATCACAACAGAAATAATAATGTTTCACAACAACATAATCACAAGGCACTGTTTTTCCTAGATACAAGACATATAAGACTCGAGGAATGACCTCTGATCCCCTATACCATGGTTTTAACAAACAGTCGGAGAGAGTGGATCGGAGGATTATTCCAGAGTCCACCACCCTTGGGTAATAAAATGTGTCAACAGTCATCATGGTGTACATAGGCTTTTTCGGGAACATCCTACACTACCAGAAAATACATAGTGTCTAGTAGAGTATGTCGGTGTAGTGCAAGATCACCGTGCCACCGAAGAGCAACCAACTGGGCCTATATGAGTATTTCATACCCCGACACCCCCAAGCATCAATAGATCGTCACTACGAAATTCGCACCCGCATTAAAGTGTTAGCTCAATCTCCTAGGCACAATGGCCATACAGAACAAAGTTTCACTATGTGTTTAGGTAAACTTTGCCGGAAATGCGTTCTTCTCATCCATCCAACGGATGACATTGTGATTCCTTCAGAATTCTTTTGATGTACTGTAACAGATGCTAGACATTCTTAAGTCCGAATCACTGATACTTAATCATCAAGCTAAAGTTCTCAAGTAACCTTTCATCTTTGTGCAAAGTTTTCTTTAAAGTACTTGATTAAAGATCCTATTGCATTATGAGATTGGAACATAGGTCCAATTATTTATTTCTCTGTACTTTTCTAGTTGAGCCTTTTTCTTTGGCTTTCAATAAAACAAATCATTCTGAGTCCATTAAATTTTATGAAATATGGATAATGGATTATCCATACATTATGACATAAGGTCGTGTTCCACCCCCGTCATAAATTATTACGTTCATATTTTCACCAAGTCATTCTTGACTTAGGTTTTTACATTTTATAGTAAAATCTCGTCTTTTAAGACTAAAATTCTTTTGGATTAAAATCAAAACCTTTAGATAAAATCAAATCCATTTTCATGAATAATTTCCCTCAAAGATACTTAGGTATCAATTTCTCGAAAGCATTTTCTCGAAAATCCTTAAAAACGTTTAACAACGGTTTCACCGCTTTTTAATGACTTTAGGCCCAAAAGCCATATTTTTGAAAACATAGTTCTTCACCTCAAATGTATTACTATACTAGGTATATTACTCATATGAAAATGTTGAAGCACTGATTTTCCATCAAAATCTCCATTTATACAAAATTTCTAAGAATTTGATCGAACATTATTAATTTTGTAAATCGCATAAATCCTTTTTCAATGATTTTACACTCTAATTGTCCAAAACTCATTTTGGAGTTTTATAACAGTTTTATAAGCAAGAAAAACAGTTTCTAACTGTCCAATTAAATTTATTTTCAAAAATTGCAGTTTAGTCCCTAAATTTCCATTAATTACAAAAAAGTTTTTATTTACTTAAAACCTTATAACATTTTATTTAAAACTTCAAATTTCACCAAACCAATGTCTTTAGAAATATTTTTCAGTTGCCCTTAAATTTCCATAAATTTCGTTTCAGCCCAAATATTTTTCTATAATTGTAAAAAGGTCATTTTCACAAAAAAACTTATAACTTTTTATGTATTAATCCAATTAACACCAAACCAATTTCTATGGTTTTGTCTCATCAAGAACTACAATCTTAACATACAAGAACATGAATTTCAGTGCAGCCACTGAAATTCTCAGAAATTGCATTTTAGTCCCTAAGGACTCATAAATCCATAACTTTCATCATACACATCCAAATCAATCCAAACCAATTTCTATATTCTTATGTGATCATGCAATCCTCATAAAAATTATTCAAACAATTTATAACATCATGGAACCCATTTATCTTAACATGACCGAATGGCCTTACTTTTTCATGTTGAACATTTTTGTTTCACAAAACAAGCAATCATTAATCAAGGTTCCAATTAGAGATTAATTACACCAATATAAACATATATCAAAATCAAACATCAACCAAATCCTCCAAGAGGGTCACACACACATAAATCAATAATTTACAAGACTTTATACACTAATAAACCACCAACATATCTACCCTAAGGTAGGATGATGGTAATCTCCCCTATACCTTTGTTGACGACTTGAAACTCAAGCAAGAAGAGGATGATGTTCACCTAGAACTTAAGGTTTGAACCAACAAAACCTAGCCATGAATCATTACAAGAAAACAAGTTAAATGATGAAGAAAAACTACCAAACCCATTTGAGCATGGTTCGGCCTAGACCAGAAAAATAGACTAGAGATCTCTAAATTTTTCAAGCTTTTAGATGATGAAAATAGAAGTCATATGAAGATCATAGAAATTGGAATCACATTAAAAGGATTTTTCTATGATTTTCTAGAGATTTTTGAAGTTCTAGATCTAGGAATTTAAAATTTGTGAAAACTTGAAATATGAAGAAAAGTTGTGAAAGGAAGGTATGATCATGAATCACAAGAATCTACCTTTAGAATTTGAAGAAATGATCAAAATCTACTACTTCCTTTGAAAATTGAAGATGAAGAACTTTGTGTTTTTTTCTAAGGTTATGAAGAACACATGAGCAAATGAGAGAAATGAAACGTCCAAGTGTGTTTAAGAAGGGTTTGACCGTGAGTTTCTAGGTAGAATAAGGTAAAATGTTGTCATGACAAACTTGTAGTTAAAATGAAGGATTTAGGGTAATTTGGATTTTACACACTTAAGTCATCATTACATGCATTTAATGCATGATGACTAACCCCTATGACTCACCCCCTTGAGTCATCACAAGGCGTCGGGTTTTGTCTCTGCACCTCCGTTCTCGATTCCGTCGATCCCCGATCGTCGAGTATTCGACCAAATAACTTATAGTAACCTATTTATTTTGAAAATTTTCAAAATTACCACTATGGTTGGAAATAAAACATAAACCTAAACGGTATCGTTCACGGGTCAAAATTAGGTTTCCTGACCAGTAAAATCTTACTGTCAGTGAAAACGCAGACTGGGTTTCGTCTGAGTTTTAAACCTAAATTTTTACCGTAAGCTTCTACCATAATGTAGAGTATAATTATGATTTTATTTTATTAAAAATAATTTTCTATATCTAATATAAAAATTACAAACAATTAAAATTCTACCAATAATTGAAAAATAGTAAAAACAGCAAAACGGTAAAAACCGTAAAAACAGGGTGTTACAATTGAAGATGAAGAATATATAGAACATAACATTCAAAGAGACATTACTCTGCACATTTATTTTTTCATTCTTTCATTCTTTACTCTTCAATCATTTGAAGTTATTACACAGTCTTTCAAAGCTTCACATTAAATTCACTCTTCTGAGTGTTAATGAAAGACTTGCAAGTTGTATTAATTACAATATTCTTTCAAACAAACTTGAGTGAGCCTGAAGAGGCTAGGTGTGCAAATAATACTTGTCTTGGAACTTGGAGAGGCTAGGTGTGCAAATAATACTTGTCTGTAACACGATCAGCTATAATAGAGAAAACTTGGAGCTGCCAAGGACTGGACGTAGCCCTAGTTGTTAAGGGGTGAACAAGGATAAAATATATGTGTCTATCTCTATCCTTCTTTCTTTATTTTACTTGATTATCTTAACTATTAACTAACTAAAGGGGTTTAAATAGATGTGTCTATCTCTATCCTTAATGCTTGTGTGTTTTTTCTTTGAAAAACCATCAGACAAGTCACTCGTGTGATTGCTTTGTCACTGGTTTGCTCTTAGCTCTCGTGTCAAAAAAGTTTTAACTTTGCCTCTTAGTCTAATAAACACAATTTAACCTCCCTTATTGTGTTTATAGTTCTCTATTTCAGTTTGTTGTACCACCTCTGGTCCAATTAACTGACTTTTTCTTGTCTCGTACCAATAGAGGGGTGTTCTGCACTTCCTTCCATATAGTGCTTCATATGGTGCCATGCCAATACTTATGTGGAATTATTGTTATATGTGAGCGCAGTCAATGGAAGAAATTCGTCCCAATTTCCTGTGTATTCCAACACACAGGCTTTTAATAGATCTTCCGAAAACTGCATCGTCCTTTCTGATTGATCATCCGTCTGAGGATTATAAGCGGAACTCATTCTTCACTTAGTTATCAATGCACTGTGTAAACTTCTCCAGAACCTTGATGTAAATCTTAGATCCCTGTCCGAAATTATACTTGCTGGCACTCCATGCAGTCTGACCACTTCCTTGATATACAACTGGGTTAATCTTTTCCATTGAGAACCTTTTATTGATAGGTATGAACTGAGCATATTTCGTCAACCTATCAAATATCACCTAGATTGCATCATACTTTTTCTTTGTCTTTGGTAAATCAGACACAAAGTCCATTGCAATACTGTCCCATTTCCATTTTGAGACATCCAAAGATTCCAATAATTTCGTTGGCTTTTGGTGTTCAATCTTCGTTTTCTGACACACCAAGCAAGATTGGACATACTCTGCTACCCCATTCTTCATTCTAGGCCACCAAAACATTTTCTTCATGTCTTGATACATTTTCATGACACCTGGATGAAAACTTAGCTTGCTTTTGTGTGCTTGTTCCAAGATCATACTCCTAACTTCTCTATCCTCAGGAACATAGATTCTTTCTCTAAATCTTATGATGCCTTCAGTACCTCTTTTAAACTCTACAATATTACCTTCCTCTATCATCTGATTAACCTTTTGGAGTACTGGTCTTCGGCTTACTTTTTCCAGACTAAGTCTGGGAATTCACTAGTAATAGTGACCATCCCTAAACTCATCTTGTTCTGGGATAATTCCATTATCCCGAGATTCAGATCTCTAAATTGTTCAATCAACTGTAACTCTTTAACCATCATAACATACACTTGCAAATATTTCCATCTTAAATCATTCGCCATGACGTTCGCTTTTCCCGGATGATATTGGAGATCGAACTCATAATCCTTTATGAATTCCATCCATCTTCGTTGTCTAATGTTCAGTTCTTTCTGATCGAACATATAGCTGAAGCTCTTATGATTGCAGTAAACTGTGAAGTTAGCACCATACAAATAGTGTCTCCATATCTTCAATGCAAACACTATTGCAGTTAACTCGAGATCATGGGTTGGGTAGTTCTTCTCATGTACTCTTAACTGCCTTGAAGCATAAGCCACCACTTTCCTTTCTTGCATGAGTACACAACCCAGGCGTTGATGTGATGCATCGAAATACACATTAAATTGTGCTGACAGATCTGGCAAAACTAATACAGGAAATGTTGCAAGCCTCATTTTCAACTCCTGGAAACTAGCCTCAGACTCATCTGACCACTCAAACACTTTTCCATTTCTCGTCAACTACGTCATAGGCAATGTAATTTTCGAGAATCCCTCTATGAACCGTCTGTAGTAACCTGCCAGTCCAAGGAAACTTTTGACTTTGCAAACTCTTAGGGCGTTCCCAATCCACAACTGCTTCAACTTTGGCAGGGTCCACAGCTATCCCATCTTTATTAATAACATTCCCAAGAAATTGAACTTGTCTAACCAGAATTCACACTTAGACAACTTGGCATAGAGTTGCCTGTCCTTAAGAACTTGAAGTACAACACGAAGATGCTCTTCATGTTCTTCTCAACTCGAGGAGTAGATCAGAATGTCGTCGATAAACATAACGACGAACTTGTCCAGGTACGGTCTGAAGATCCGACTCATGTAGTCCATGAATACAATAGGAGCACTAGTCATGCCAAATGGCATAACAGATACTCGTAGTGTCCGTACTGACTCGTAAAAGTAGTCTTCAGTATATCATTTTCCTTCACTCTGATCTGATGGTACCATGACCTCATATCTATCTTAGAGAACACAAATGCTCCTCACAACTAATCCATCAGATCATCTATCATAGGCAGCAGATACTTGTTCTTGATTGTTTCCTTATTGAGTTGCCGTTAATCAACATACTTGAATTGCCGTCCTTCTTCTTACCAAATAACACCAACGCTCCCCACAGGGAATCACTTGGTCAAATGAACACCTTCTTCAACATGTCATCCAACTGCTTCTTTAGCTCTGCCAACTTTGCTACGAACATTTGATATGGCACTATCGAAATCAGCTTGATCCCTGGTACGAGATCAATTGTGAATTATATCTCTCTCTTAGGTGGCAGCCCTGGAACTTCATCCGGGAAAACTTCAGGAAACTCGCATACGACAAGCACCGCATCCGGCTTCGGAGACTCCTTGGTTTCCATAGAAAACAACACCATGCAATCTTTTGATTGTCCATCTCCCAAGTTGCCGTCATTGACAGGCAATAATTCAGATTTCTCCAAGAAACGAAGGGTTTTATTTGAACAGTCTAAAATCACATGGTTGGCCGAAAAACAATCCATGCCCAAGACAATATCACTAGGCTGCATAGGCAGACAAACAAGGTCCATTGAATTTCCTATTTTCCAAAATAATAGGACAATCCCGATACACAAATATGGTTGTCAATGCCTCATCCATAGGGGTAGAAACAATAAGGTTATACGGTAAAGAAGAAACATGTAATTACAAATGATCCATGCACTCTAAGGATATGAAAGAATGAATAGCACCAGAATCAAATAAAACAGATAAGAGCTTTCTGAGCATTAAGTACTTACCATGTATCAGATTGGGACATCGAGATGATTAAGATACTCTCATGGCAAAGACCCTGCTAGCAGCCTGAGGTCTTCCTCCTTGTTGATTCCTGGTCTGTGGTTGACTTCCATCACTCTGATTTCTTCCGACTTGCTGTAAAATCTGAGCTCTTCCCGTATGGCCTTGCGGGAAATTACATGAGTGTAGTCCCTCATCACGTGTGGTCCTCCTCATTGAAAGCAAGTCAAGCCTCTTTGTTGTACCTGACTAGAACCTTCTACCCTTGTATTCACTGCTGGCTGAGTAGGGGGCTGTACGACTTCGCCCTCGGTTGGAATCTTCATCCTCTTATTCTTCCCCTCATTGGTCCCCCACTCCTTGTTTGCTATTGTACACTTCCAGTACGAACATGACTTTCCAGTATAGTGCACTTCACCACTAGAGACGGAAAGTGATTCAACTTTAGTGGCATCATTGCCTGCTTCAACTCAGGCCTCAGACCATCTTAAAACTTTATGCACAACCACTCTTCATTTGGGTGAACCTGGTAGAAATGTGATAACTTGAGCAACGCTTTGAATCTTGCGGCGTGTTCTTCGACAGACATAGTTCCTTGCTTCAAGTTGTAGAACTCCTTCTCCTTCTCCAATCTGTTACTCCTCGAGAAATACTTCTCCAAGAAGTTGTCCTTGAACACCTCCCAGTTTTCTACTTGTCCTTCAACTTCCAACAGCCACTGTCTATTTCTCCACCAAGCCTCTACCGCTCCGACTAGCATAAAAGTGACATAAGTTTCTTTCCTTTCGTCTCTACAATGCATAGCCACAAATACTTTCTCTAACTCCTGCAACCTTTTTCTACTACTTCCGAATCGCAGTCGCCATGAAACTGAGGTTGGTTGCCTTTCATGAAGGCATTCAGACCATTCTCCATTTTTTCTTCTTCTCTCACGGTATTAAGTTGTTGTTGTCATTCTTCTCTGCCTTCCTGTCTTTGCATGTATTGAGTATTCTGCTGAGTTTGTTGCAGTATGGCAGTAGTCAATTCCCTCATCACCCGCATTATGTCAATGGCCTCACTGCCACCTTGAGCCCCGAAGATCTTCCTGGTATATCGGTGGTTGTACCTCTTCCATTTCTGCCTCATCTTCTTCCATTACCTCGAGCCATTATAATTTCCTGTAAAAGAAATCATCAGCTCTTCTTATTCATAAGACATACAAAATCATATATAAACGGATATGTATTGTCTTATGTCTTACAAATATTTAAAAGTTATTCTCATACAGTAAGGATAACTTACACATCAGACATTCTACCCTTTTCTAAGCATAGCTGGTATCTGATGAGGATCCAACTAATGATGTCGTTACTACCCTAACCTCACAGTCCGATATAGAACCAAAGTGCTCTGATACCACCAAATGAGACACCCTGATGTCCCATTAGACAACCCTAATTAAATAAGCCTTAATCTACAATTAATGTTGACACAGTTATACCTTCGAAAATATCATATTATTAAAAATTGTAAAGAATTAAAAAATTTGAACATGCACAGACAATAAATATTAACCATATATACAATAGTACAAAATATCCATTAGAGTACGAGTTGTCCCAACATAGGGACTATAACCTACTAAAGCTATACATACACTGGATCTAAAAAGGAAAATATAGACAATGGTCACAGAAAAACTGTACAAAAGCAGGGGTCCTACACTACCCAGTCTGCCTCTCCAAAATACATAAAAAATACAAAACAAAGCCCACAGAGGCTCACTACCAGCAGACACATCTGACATATCCACACCCTCAGTGAAGTGGGTGTCTAGAACTACGTCGTCTATATACCTGCGATGGGATCTTCTGTAGATAGTATGGTGGCTGATTGCCCTGCCCAACTGTCGTCCCCGTCTTGCTGTTACTGCTCATCTACCATATATACATACACAAAAATATAGAGAGAAAAGGGAGATAAGCAACTCAAACTTAGTTATAAAAAGGGGATGGGGACACATAGAGCAGGTATTATACATACATAACACATACAACAAGTAAACAAACATCTTCTAAGTCATGTAACATCCATGTTTTAGAAACTTAGTTATATGTTTGTGTTGTGTGTTTAAGTGGTTGATAACATGTTTGAAGGATACGCGGTTGATCAGCTTTGAAAATTAGGGATGTTGTATAACCCAGTACGCTTGAGGTGCATGTACCTGCCGTTTGAGTGCAAGCACGCTTTAGCGTGGCCTCCTAGGTGCTAGAGCATGGCTGGTCAATCAGAAAAGGATCAGACGTAGATCACAAGTGGCAAAATGATGGGGAACACGTGGTGCAAAGGGCGGTTGCTTCATGGTGAAGTACTCTCTACGCTCAAGTGTGGAGGTGGTGCACGCTTGAGCGCCCGAGCGCTCTAGCGTGGAGGTTTGCACGCTTTAGCGTGCATGCCAGAATTTTGAAAAATAAAAGTTTTGAAAAGGGGAAAGTTAAAACACTTTAATCCTTCGACAAAGAGTGGAACAGAGAGTTCTCAGAATTCAGAGTGAGGCAAAGAGAAGGAAAGTCCGAGGCTCAGCGCGATCCAATCAATCACCATTACGCGATTCTGATAACACCATTGTGTTCATAGCAACGTCGTTTTCATAACCCTATCTACCGTTTCTTGCAAGGGGTAAGGTTAGCCCATGATCTTTTCATGCCGACATACCGTCAGTGATGGTATTGAGGATTTCTCTTCGTACGGTTATCAGTTTTACGTTCCATTTTTTAATTAAGGTTACCAACGTTATCTGCTTCATGTACATGTGTTCAGGTAAATTTTCAGAGCACCAGAGGTGCTCGTTTCTTGCGTGGAAGATTCCTAGAGGAGGGAGAGGTGGTTGTTTTGTGGTCCCAAAGCTATCTACATATATCTCAGGTGGGAGAAAGAAGCATCCTATTGTTGGAATCGACTAAGTAGCATAACATATAATAATAATTGTAGGCGACCTAAACCCTACTAGTGGGCAAATAATCGACAATACCAAAATCACATTGGCTACTATCCCGTAGTACCAATGATGATTTGGGGATTACAGGTTTATCGCCGTTAGGTTAATTTTATGATACTCGAGGATGTCTGATTTTATCACCGATAAGCTGCTTAATGTGCGCTAGTTGCTTTAACATGCTTTATTTGGCTATATATGATAATCTGAAATTTTATTATTATTTTAATGTCTATAACATACTTTATCTGATAACATGTGATATCTTCTATTATATTCTTAAATGGGTCTATAGGTAATGATATATGTTGTTTTCAGAGAGATGCATGTTGGGGAGAATAGGACATGAGACTTAGATGTGCCTAACCTAATAAAATATAATTTTACATGTGACGAGTTTATGTGATGTGATCTGAGGAATTATGAGTTTGTGGTGGAAGGTTAAGGCACTAGGTCAATTATGACCCGATACGAGTCGGTGAGACCCATATAGATTGCATGGTGTTGTTCACAGCCGTGTGGGTGGAACACACGAGGTCAGAGTATCCGATTACGGATACCGGATGTCATGGGTTAGTCCCCTAACAGGAATGGGGGAAACTACCATGATACACTTGTAGTCTTTGACAAGCCGTTCCGTATCCTAACGTGAATGGGGATACTTTTATATTGTGCAGGTATTCCCTAATGGGAATGGGGGATTAATGTCATTCTTTGAATGAGCGCCCTAACGAGAATGGGGCTGTGCATCGACGTTTATGGATGAGCAGCTTAGACGATTGACTAACATTTCTAACTGGAATGGGGGATGGTGACAGGATTATAGGTGGCCACGTCAACATCCAGGCTTAGCTGCATGAGGGTAAAGGGTAGAGGATGGTACGATGACATATCTATATGTGTTGCTTGTCTTTATTTAATTATTGTATTTTATGCTATGTATCCTTTCCTTTGTATGATGATAGTATAGTTTCTTATCTCCTTAGCCCCTTCTGTGTATGTTTTGTTACTGGTACGTGAAGTAGAGGCAGACGAGGGAGATGCCGTACCTTCATTGCTCATGGATGATAGAGCCTACCGGGGTCCTAGTGATGGGGACCATCAAGCTTGAGTTTCATGATGAGAGAGGGTGGAAAGTAGACCAGGCCACTTACCTCTCTATGTAAACCGGCCCAGTTACAGTATATATGCGTTCTGGGGTGGCGTCATACTGTTGCTTCATCGGAGTTTTCCGTCTGGGACAGTGTCTTCCTCTTCATATGTTTTGGTATTCACCACCCAGACACAGCCTCACCAGTGGGCTGCCCAGAGTTCCGAGGTGGTAGGACCAGTCGGAGTGGTCATTAGAGGCAGTGCCCGTCGTAGTCTCCAGTATCAGCGGATGCACCAGTGCCGCTATGTTCTTATATCCGACAGTAGTGGGGCGACGACATCAGGACCACCACAGAGGCCACCATGGAGGGTGTATAGACGCAGGCGTAGGGAGAGTCAGGGTAGCTCTAGATACTCACGCTAGGGATCGTGGAGGCCAGAGCGTCTATTGTATAAAGGTTGTGTGTGGTAAGCTCTATTTTGATGTATTTTTTAGTAGGGGCTGGGCTGGTGTGGAATGTGGTGAGATGTTTCTTGTTTCAGACCTTTATATGTACTTTCTTTACCAGCATATCAGTTGTACTAGTGGGGCCCTACTGATGGGGTACCATAGACTGTATATGTATATATGTACCTAGAGTGTGATGTATATGTTCATGTCTGTTATGTTTTAAAATTTAAATACTTTCCATTTTCTGTTATGGATTTTTAACGTTTACACCGCGATTAAGATTAGTTAATTAGATTTTTATTTAATGGGACATTGGGGTGTCTCATTTGGAGGTATCAGAGTAGTTTGATTCTGTTCAGACTGTGAAGTTATGGTGTACTGGCCATTTTAGTTGAATCCACATCGGATATCAGCTATGTTTAAAAGTGTTGACTAGTGACCTCAAACACAAGAAGGGGGTGAATTGTGTGTGAATTGATTTTTAAAAACTTTTGCTAATTTAAACAACACTTAAAAGTGTTGTGAAAAAGTAAAGAGATAAGGGAAGAAGATGACACAACAATGTGTCCTGGTTCGGCCGCACAACTACCCACGTGGCCTACATCCAGTTCCCAAGGCAATACGACCAATGGCTTTCAATCAACTCTAGTTTTTAAAACAGGTTAAAGTAGAACCTTTAAAAATTAGAGCACCCTTAACACAAATCACAGGACGTACTATCCCTTGTGCAAGAGTCTAAAAAAACAGATCGTGAGATCACACTTATATAGAAAAACTTTAAAAGAATTACAATGAGAAGGCACTCAAAAGTGCAGATATGAAATACAACTTAAAGTGCGAATACAGTAACACCTATATGGTGTATTAAATTCTCAAAGCAATATGGTCAAATATAAGTGCAAGAGATGAAATAGTATAAAGTAATTAATTAGAGTTTGAGCACAGGGTAAGATAATAGAGTATTGTATATGAGAGAAGGCTACCCAAATTTCTATTTAAATGAAGAGGGTGATAGTTCAAAAGAAATTAGGTGAAGCCTCTTAAAATGAATTTGTCGCGTAATAATCGATTATTGAAAAGCTATAATCGATTATTTAAAGTATTTTCAGGAAGCACGTATTTGGACTGAATAAGCATAATGGATTATACTAATCGATTATGTGTCCACTGACTTTTACACAAAAGGCTATAATCGATTACACTAATCGATTATGAGTCCACTGACTTCTACATAAAAAGCAATAATAGATTACATAATCGATTACAGGGTTTCTGTTTGAAGCTCATCGAAAGTCAGTAAGGTCATAATCGATTATCCAATTACCATAATCGATTATTCTATTTCATAATTTGAACTCAACGGCTTTAATTTCATAATTACTCATTAACACCAATTAAAGCCATTTAACCACGATTCATAATCGATTATGGTAATAATCGATTATAGGAATACCATAATCGATTATGGTCCGTATCGGTTTGGATTTCAAAAACTTGACAATTAAGAAAATGATTGTTCAATTAAACTCAATGAATTGTTAGTTTTAATACGTTTAAACACATGATAAAAACATTTAAGCATATGATAAAAACTTTTAAGCACATGTTAAATGTGTGTGTGTGTGACCATAATTAACTTGAGAACTCTACTTACCATTTACACATAATTCTAAAACAAACAATACAAATAGTAAAATTCCCATTTTACCCCTTGTGCTTGCTTGCTTTACAATTTTACGCTTTTTGCACTTTAGTCCTTATGGACCTTTTTTCTTTTGTCCATCATCAAAACAATATGTTCCTATGAGGGCATATATCCACAAACTCCCCCTTTTTGATGATAACAAATATCTCAGGAGGGATTTTCTAAAAAGTAGAGTTAGAGCAACAAGTATATATTATATCAAAAGTTTTAAATCATTATTTGCTCTACTCCCCCTCATTTCATGCATAATTTAAAATCCTCTCCCCCTTAAGAATGCAATCATATATCTCTCCCCCTTTTGGCATTATCAAAAAGTGGGAAAATCAATAAATCTAATCATGGCATATATCCACTAATATGTGAACCATACAAGCATAAGATACAACTACCATGGCATGCAAATAGAATTTATTCAAAACACAATAGTCATAAATATTAGTAAAATGTACGTGCGGAAGCTAAAGTGCCAGGAAAAACAAAGGTTATACAGTCATCCCAAAAATAGTCATAAAAGTCTTGAAAAAAAATGAAAATAGTACTAAACATAGTACTCATCATCTCCATAATCTCCACCAACATCAGCACCACCGTCATCATCATCCGTGCTGTTGCTCTCAAAGTCATCCTGAGTTTGTGGGACCGCTCGGAGTGGACTGTCCTCAGCTGCAGTAACTCTATGCGCTAATAACTTAACCTCTAATGAAAGTTCACGAATAGCAGTAGAGTTAGCTCAGATCTCCGTGGTGTTGACCCGAACCACCACAAGTATACTCTGTAATAAGGCCATCATCTCTGAGGATCCGGGAGCTGGAGGTGCCTCTGAGGAAGATGATGCTCCATCTAGGCAAGGTGGTGTAGTATCATACAGTTTCAAACTTTTGGGTTTGTATTCCCAATCACCACCATGGTTAATGATCCTCATTTGATTGATTATGCCCTCCTTCATCATGGCATGAAATTTCTTGGAGTCCAGCTTAACCTCACCAGTGAGGTTAATCCTAACTTGCCGAAGGATGTGGGTCACAACTTGACTATAGAAAAACTAAGCACTTCCCCTATTGTCATACATGTGCTGCATGACCAAGCCGCTTCTCAAGCAACCACAGTAAAACTACATCCATACGCAATAACTGAGAAAAATTGTGACGCCTAGGAAACAGAAGTCTTCCTAACACATAGTGCAACAACCTACTTTGCACTTTCATCTGACCAACAGTTATTTCTTTATTATTTGCATCAACGGGATCAGTCAAGACATCCTTAATAGCCTGAATCCTAGCAAACTCATTAACAAAGGGTTCCGCAGCATGACCCTTAGCAGTGGCATAGGTGCCTTCAGAAGGCAAGCCAACTACTCTTCCAAACGAATCATCAGTGAGACGAATGGGTTTGCGACAAACTTCAGAAATCATAACCCCATCAACAAGTTTAAGGTTACAGTAGAATATCTTTACCAAATCCGGATAGATATCCTTAGATTGACACAGAAAATCGGTGATTCCTGCAAAATCCAAAAATTCTAGAAATTTGAAGTTGTTCTTCCTCATCCACTCAATATCTAGAAAACATGGTTTCTGAATCTCCTTGCTAATGTAGGTACTCTTGAAGTTAGCAAACTGATCTCCATTTGAGAAGTATTTCTCCACTTGTTCTTGAGTGAGAGGCCCAGGGAGATAACATCAATTCTTTGGCGTTTTGGAGGCATGATGATGATGGATGATGGATAGAGATGAAGAGTTTTGTAGTAGAGAGATTTTTGAGTCAAAACCATAGAAAAGTAGTGATATGGGAGCAAAACACATGCAAATGACGCTAGGGTTTCGGGTTTTACCTTAGAAAATCACACAATAATAATTTATTCTCCCTCAATAATCAATTATTTTGATGACATGGTAGCACCTGGTTGACTGGTTCCTGCCCGTGTGGTTTTGGCGCCAACCCTTCAGCTTTGCATAATCGATTAGGTAATCGATTATTTTCTGGGTTCATCCTCAAAAAATCGATTATTGATGAACACTAATGAACATTAATCAATTATATAATAGATTATTTACTTTCTAGAAATTTGAATTTTAATGAATAATTGATTCCCACGATCGATTATCACTCTTCTGCCCACGCTGCTCAAAAAGTCAGTGATGGCATAATCGATTATTATAATCGATTATGACCTCTCTGTTTGCTAAACTGAAAATTCCATTTTAGCATAATCGATTATTCTAATCGATTATTGCCTCTCTGCCTGCACACTTAATAAACATATTGTAGCAGCCGTAATTTTATGTTTTGTTTAAGTAAGAGGATTAGGTTTAAGGCTTGGATTGAATCGTTAAGATGTTGTTTAAGGTCTAGCAACCTTTGAATGGAAAGTACGAAGTCATCTCGAGTGAGTTTGAACGTGAAAAGAAATTAGGGTTTTCCCTGATTATCGTCTTTAAGACATATGAGTGTGAAACAAGAAATTTGGAGTTAGGATTCTTCAATGATGAAAGCATTTAAGAAAGCGCTTTTGACATACATTTGAAAAAATTTGAAATCCATGATGAAAACAAAAGCAAGAAGCATATGAATAGCCTTTGATCTAGCTATGGGATCATAGGTTTCATCAAAGTCTATGCCCTCTTGTTGATTGTATCCTTTAGCAACAAGACTCGCTTTATTTCTAGTTATGATTCCATTTTCATCTAGCTTGTTACAAAAACCCATTTAGTTCCAATTACCAAGTGGTTTTTAGGTTTAGGGACTAATTCCCAAACACCATTTCTTTCAAATTGGTTAAGCTCTTCTTGCATGGCAAGAGTCCAATGTTCATCATTTATGGCCTCATCAATATTTTTAGGGTCAATTTGATAAACGAAAGCCATGTAATGACACGTTTGATTAAAAGAGTTTCGAGTTGTAACCCCTTTAGAGATATCACCTATAATGTTGTCAAGAGGATGGTGTCTAGATGTTCTCCATTCTCTTGGAAGATCGGAAAGAGGTGTCACTTCTTCTTGTGGAGGTGGTTGATCAATAATGTCCTTCTCTTGAGTCATTTTCTCCTCAAGATTGGTGTTTCCCAAAATTTCTGCAAGATCATCAAAACTTTCCTCTACTACAATTTTGGGGTTAGTTTCATCAAAAGAAACATGCACAGATTCTTCGATGGTCATAGTTCTTTTATTATAGATTCGAAAAGCTTTACTAGAATTGGAATATCCAAGAAATATACCTTCATCAGCTTTAGCATCGAATTTACCAAGGCTATCTTTACCATTATTTAAAACAAAGCACTTACATCCGAATACGTGAAAGTGGGAGATGTTAGGCATCCTTCCCTTGTAAATTTCATAGGGCGTTTGTTTCATCCTTACCGCGTCTGCCCAGAAATACTTATGATGGTTGGTCTCATTGAGCATCGTCCTCTCTAGCTCTACCAGAGACCGGTTTTTCCTTTCCACCACCCCATTGGAGTCCTAGGTGAGGAAAAATTATGCTCGATTCCATTTTCAGTACAAAAGGCCTCAAATGCCTCATTTTGGAACTCACCACCATGATCACTTAGGATAGTTACAATGTTTAATCCCATCTCGTTTTGAATAACCTTTGCAAGTTTACAAAATGCACCGCAAGCATCATTGTTATGAGGAATAAACAAAGTCCATGTATAACGAGAATAGTCGTCCACAATGGCAAGTGCATAGTAATTACCACCAAAGCTCGTAGTTCTAGATGGACCAAACAAATCCATATGTAAAGGCTGCAAAGGCCAGTTTGTAGAAACAACGTACATCATTTGAAGGTAGGTCATCCAAGCACACCATATATATATTTCCAATTCTTTGGCCAATTAATTTAGTTTGTTTGTTAGAATCCATGACCATGCATTTAGAGTTATCAAACACAACATTAAATCCTTTATCACATAGTTGGCTTATACTTAACAAATTGTGTTTCAAACCCTCAACATATAGAACATTTTCTATGGTGGGGTTAGGACTTTTACCAACAGTTTCAATTCCCAAGATTTTATCTTTGTTGTTATCACCATAGAAGACAAAGCCACCCTTTTTGGGTGTGAGGGAGGAGAACTTGTTTTTGTCTCCCGTCATGTGCTTGGAGCATCCACTATCAAGATACCAGTTTGAGTTTTTCACTTTCAAGCACACCTACAAAACAGATTTAGGTTTTAACCTTTGGTACCCAAATCATGTTGGGTCCATGAGAGTTAGATTTCGGCATATTGCCCTTTTGTACCCATACTTTCTTTCCCTTCAAATTCTTGTTCTTTCTAGTATTACAAATGGAGGCGGTGTGTCCTTTTCTTCCACAATAAAAAGCATTTTACAAATGGACTACTAGATGTGTTTATTAGGCTAAAAAACCTCTTGAAAGATTTTTCATGCAATTTAGGGTGATAACCCAAAACGGCTTTATCATAGGTTCCTTTTTCATTGCCTAACAAAACATTTAGATTGTCTCTTCCACTAGTGAACTTAGCAAGCGTATTGTATAGGTTTTCAATTTTAACTTTCAAAACCTTGCATTCACTATAATTTGAAACTTTGTTTTCACAAGATAGGCATGATGAGGTTTTCAACAAAACTTGTTTTCCTTTATTTCTTCAATTTCTTTATTTAAAGAATCAATTTTTAGTTCAAGACTAGAAATGGTTTTCTTAGATGCATGAATTGTTTTTCTAAGACGCATGCTTTCATCATTCAATTCTTCACATGCAACAAGTAGTTCATCATACGATAATTTAACAATAATTTCATCATCAATTACCTCATCATCAATATCCTTATGATTGGCCATGAGACAAAGGTTGGCTTCTTCATCATTGGATTCATCCGAAGAGTCCATGTCATTGTCTTCCCATGCGATGTAGGCTTTCCTTCCCCTTTTATCTTTTTGTGGCCCTTCTTTTTGCAATTGAAGCATGTGGGTAGATCAGAAGTTGTTTCTTCATCCACCTTCTTTTGAGGAGTGAAGTTTTGACGAGCTTTCCCCTTGTTCCTTAGGAAACTTTTGAACTTACGGACCATCAAGCTCATGTTCTCATCTCCTTCATCGAGTCCTTCAAACTCGTCACATTCACTGTCTTCCTCAACTGTTTCATTTATACTTTCCTTAAGAGCAAGCCCTTTCTTTTTCTTGTCACTTTCCTCACTTTCAATGAGGCGGTTCAACTCAAGTTCATGTTCCTGCAATTTACCAAATAAAGTAGCCAAATACATAGTAGATAAATCTCTTGATTCATATATAGCAGTTACTTTTGGTTGCCAACTTCTATTTAAGCATCTAAGAACTTTGTTAATTAAATCTTCATTTGAAAACGTTTTCCCAAGAGCCCTACGATGATTAATTATATGAGTGAAACGTTTTTGCATATCTTGTATGCTTTCACCCGGTTTCATCCTAAATAGCTCATACTCATGGGTCAATGTGTTCATCCTAGCCCTTTTGACCTCGTAGTACCTTCATGGGTCAATTAAAGGGTGTCCCACATTTCTTCCGTGGTCTTGTAATTTGAGACCCTATAGAACTCACCGCAGCTTAAAGCTGAGGTGATGATGTTCCTAGCTACCAAATTGTATTGGACCTTTTTATTTTCCTCGACGGTCCAAAGGGTTTTTGGTTTATCCACTGAAGCATCATCGACTTCATGCTTGGGGACAAATGGACCATTTTCCACAGCATCCCAAATATCAATATTTGAAGCTTCCAAAAAAAATTGCATTCTTTCTTTCCAATATCCATAGCTTCACCATCGAACGATGGGGGTCTGTTTACGGAATTACCCTCATTACGAAAACTGTTTGATGTCATCTTTCCTCTTGATACGGTTTTGTCCTTTATATCCAAGAGTTAAGCTCAAATGCCACTTGTTGACAAGTGATCTCAAACACAAGAGGGGGGGGGGGGGGTGAATTGTGTCTGTATTGATTTTGAAAACTTTTGCTAATTTAAACAACACTTAAAAACGGTTTTCGTGAAGCAATAAATTAATAATACTACATTACGAAATAATTCTTAAGAAATATGAAAGCGTTGCAAAAACGTAAAGAGATAAGGGAACGAGATGACACATTAATGTATCCTGGTTCGGCCACACAACTATCCACGTGGTCTACGTCCAGTCCCCAAGGCAATACGACCAAGTGTTTTCAATCAACTCTAGTTTTTAAAACAGGACAAATTAGAACCTTTACATATAAGAGCACCTTTAACACAAACCGCAGGATGTACTATCCCTTGTGCAAGAGTCTTAAAAAAACAGTTCATGAGATCACACTCACTTAGAAAAACTTTAAAAGAATTACAATGATAAAGCACTCAAAAGTGCAGATACGAAATACAACTTGAAGTGCGAATACAGTAACACCTGTATGGTGTATAGAATTCTCAAAGAAATATGGTCTAGTGTAAGTGCAAGAGAAGAAATAGTATAAAGAAATTAATCAGATTTTGAGCACAGAGTAAGATAGTAGAGTATTGCATATGAGAGAAGACTGCCCAAGTTTCTATTTAAATGAAGAGGGTGATAGTTCAAAAGAAATTAGGTCACACCTCTTAAAATTCATTTTGTCCCGTAATAATCGATTATTGAAAAGCTATAATCGATTATTTAAAGTATTTTCAGGAATCCCGCATTTGGACATAATAGACATAATCGATTATACTAATCCATTATGATTCCACTGACTTTTACATAAAAGGCTATAATCGATTACACTAATTGATTATGAGTCCACTGACTTTTACATACAAAGCAATAATCGATTACATAATCGATTACAGGGTTTCTGTTTGAAGCTCATTAAAAGTCAGTAAGGTCATAATCGATTATCCAATTACCATAATCGATTATAGGAATACCATAATCGATTATGGTGCGTACCAGATTGGATTTCAAAAACTTGACAATTAAGAAAATGATTGTTCAATTAAACTCAATTAATTGTCAGTTTTAATACGTTTAAACACATGTTAAAAACATTTAAGCATATGATAAAACTTTTAAGTACATGTTAAATGTGTGTGTGTGTGACCATAATTAACTTGAGAACTCTACTTACCATTTACACATAATTCTAAAACAAACAATACAAATAGTAAAATTCCCATTTTACCCCTTGTGCTTGCTTGCTTTGCAGTTTTCCGCTTTTTGCACTTTAGTCCTTCTGGACCTTTTTATTTTGTCCATCATCAAAACATATGTACATGTTAAGGCATATATCCACAAGAAGTTAGGTAGTGAGTCCGGACGCAATATTTAACATTTGTATGACATACAATATTTATATACCTATTTTATGTAATATTATATGTCATATAAATGTGAACTGGTGATTTCTTTTATAGGATCATGGCTCGCTGTATTGGTGCACGTTGTAAGACTAAGCCCTTTTGAGGTTTTGATGTATGACAAACAATGTGAATTTTATATGAGTTTTTCAATTTGATTATACACTAAGGAGAAAGTCAAAGGATCAAAGGATGAAATGATAAATTCCAAAGAAGATTATGAGTTTCAAAGATCCAAAGGAGATAACATGGAACAAAGCATCAGGACCAAGTTGTCCAACGACCTTAAGTTTTTAGATGTTATTGTAAGAATCGCACACTTGATTTCTAAGTGAAGCTCTTGGGAAACAAAGGAAAACCTAAGTTTTTAAAAGACTAACCAATCAGGTTTTTCATAAAATGGATTTTCAAAATATGTTAATTGAAAAGGGAAATTAAGTGAAGTTATACACCTGTGTTACACATGTGTATATTCTGTTAATTTGTTAAAGACAAGTGAGAATCCTGCAGTACACCCGTGTAGGCGAGTTGTACACATGTGTATTAAAGACGATTCTTGAGAAAATTGAAGGATACATCGATGTATAGAATCATACACCTGTGTATAGATCAAATCAGAAGCTTCAGGATTTGAGTTTGTGAACTCAATCGATGTACACAGCCTATGTATGAGGTTCTGGGGTGATGTTCTAATATACACTGATGTATAAATATGATAATATGTGTACTAAAGAACAAAGCAAGAGATACAAAGATGTTCAAATAACGTAATTTTTGTTTACATGTGCAAAAGTTCAAAAACAGTTTAATACACAAATATACTACACGGATTATGTCGCGTCAGGCTTTGTAAACTGATTATGTTTCACTTGTAACTGATTCTATAACTTATCCAACATATCTATTTCTTCAAATTACTATAAAAGGACATTATAGAAACACTTTTCAACAACTATTCATTCAGAAATCATAATCACGAATTCTTAGTTTTTCTATTGAGCTTCATCTTTGAGAGAAGAGTGTGATATTCACTAAGTGCTTAAATTTTTAATATATGACTTCTAGAGTCATATTCTTTTCATTCATGTTTCGATTTATTGATTAGAGATAGGGTATTCCTCTGTTGTATTACAGGGATAGAAGGGATCCCTGGGTTGCAAAGAAAGTGTGCTTTTGCTGAAGGTTTTCAAGGTAGTGAAGCCTTGATTATTTAAGAGAGGGTATCTCTTAGTTGTTTCACAGATTCAAGAGAGGGTATCTCTGAGGTTTTTAACTGGGATAGAAGGAATCTTTGGGTAGAAAAATCTAGTGTGCTTTTTAGTGAGTTTTATACAAGGTAGTGAAACCTTGTGATGATTGTAATTGGATATATATGGTAATTTCTGATTATAGTGGAGGAAACCATAGAGGAGTGGGACTGGATGTAGGTTACCAGGTGGAGGTAGCCGAACCAGGATAAATCGGTTTGTTCATTCTTCTTACCCTTAAACTTCATATAAGTTTCATATACATGTTTACTTTATATATATGTTTGAATGCATGTTGAAGTTGAATCTTTATGTTGAAATCTGTTGTTAAACATTGTTAGAACAATTGGTGCATTACTGTTATAATCATTAAACAAGTTACAATCTGAATCTTGAAAGGAAAAAAAATTTGAAATTTGTGAAAACCACTTTTTGCAAGAAAACTATGTTTTTGCATTAAAGTGCTAAAAAGTTTTAAATACTCAATTCATCCCCTCTTGAGTTTGTAGCCACAATCAACAAGTGGCATCAGAGCTAAAAATCTTGTTACAAAGTTTAATCGCTTCAAGAGATGGCTACAAATGATATCCATGGTGATAGGGACTTCTCTAACTAGACATCCTGCTTTTAATGGTAATGCATATATGTATTGGATAGAAAGGATGCTAATCTTTCTTGAGGCTGCTGGTTTTGATATATTAGATGCTGTTGAAAATGGACCTTATGTCCCCTTTACTCTTGATGATAAAGGAAATAAAAAGGAAAACCCAAAAGATGATAGGAATGGTGATGATAAAAGAGAGTAGGCTATAATGCTAAAGCAAAGAATATTATAATAGCTGCTTTGAGTTATGATGAGGTTTTTAGGGTCTCTAATTGCAAGACATCAAAGAAAATGTGGGATACTCTCCAACTTACTCATGAAGGCAAGAATGATTGTCAATCCCTTCAAAAGAATTAGAAAATTGCTAAAAAGTTTAAGAAGGAAAAGAAGCCTAAACATGCATAATTTCTTAGGAGGATAATGATCTTGGATCAACGGATGATTCTAACGATAAAGAAACAAGCATGTGCTTAATGGCTAATCTTCATGAAGAAGATGACCGATGAGGTAAATAATTCTAACTTTGATGAATTATCTTCTTATGAAGAATTGCAAAATGCTTTTGAAGAACTTTATAAAGAATCCCTTAGACTTGCTAGATTGTTTAATAAGTCTATGAAAATTATCACATGCCTAGAGGATACATTTTTTATTTCAAACAAAGATGTAGATGCTGTAAAAATAGAAAATTGTGCTTTAAAAGAAAATTCGGCTATTGTTTTGGATCCACCTATATGTAATAATTGTCCTAAGTTATAAAAACAAATAAATGAATTGAATGGTGATCTATCTAGACTTAATAGTGATAAAGACAACTTGAATGCATTACTTGGACAATAACAAGAAATGAAAAACCAAGTTTATTCTGTGTACAATATTGAAAGAAAGGCAAACATCTTTAGAAAATTGCATGTTTCTCATTATGCTAATAAGGCAAACCTGGGTTCCTAAATGAACTTTATCATATTCTAACCATGAAGGACCCAAGAAAATTTGGGTACCTATAGAGCACACATAAATTCTTTGTTGCAGGTGTGTTTGAAGGCCAAGAATATTAATTGAATATCTTTTCCAATTATCATTATTAATATGTGATTGTGCATCCTTCTATTTATAGTTATTTGTGTAACACCCTGTATTTCACTGTTTTAAATAACAGTAATACATATAAATATGTTTATAAATTTATTAGAGTTTTAGAAAATTATTTTAAATAAACAGAGTTTACCACTCAATCCTACTTGAATGTAGGAAGCTACGATTAAAATTTAGGTTGGAAAGTCAGGCGAAACCCGACCTGCGAATTCCATTGACAGTATAATAATACTGCTCAAAAGACCTAATTTTAATTCGTGAATGAAAGACTTAAGTTTAGTATTTTATTTTCTACAACTTAGTATTTTTAGAATTATTTTCAGAAAAAAATAAAATAATTTACGTATTATGGGCGGAAAGCGTAATCGGGTAGATGACGGAAGGGAAATTAGAGTTTCTAAGAGTAGTAAGAGGGTTTATCTTAGGATTTTGAGATGATTCAAGGGGATGAATCATATTTTTAAGTCTAGAAGGTTTTTCAGGATTAAATAGAAAATTTTGAAATTTACGGATAAGTCCCTGAACTTTCTGTAAATTATCCTTTTGTCCCTAAATTAGTTTTTTTTCGTTTTTTCAAGTGGATTGGGCTAGAATCCTTGTTTCTAACCTTAAATGGTCGTGGCTTAGAAGCCCAAACTTTTCTAGTTCATAGTTGAGTCCATAAAGCCCATTTAAGTTTCTTATCTTAAGCTTAAAGGCTTAAATTTTCAAGTGGGCCCCACAACAAACAAGAAAATGAAACTAAGCCCAAATGTGTCAAGCCCAAATACATAAGCCCATGAGAGAAGATGACTTTCTCATTTGATGGATGAATCAAGATTTTTCTAGAATGTTCCACACTTTTCTACATCATTCTTGGTTTTTCTTCAACATTCTAGATTATTCTCAAATGTTCTTGAATTTGTCTTAACTTATCCTTGACTCATCAAATCAGCCAACTAAGTCAAAGATAAGCTAGCATTTAATGTGACAAAAATCATCATCATGACATTTTATTGTCTATTTGCAAACTAGTCCTTCAACTATTGGAATCTTTGCAATTTGGTCCTTAGAACTTAATTGCATTTTGATCCTTTAACATGACAACTCATCTTCATCTAGAATTTTCTTGAGATGTCTCCACTCACACTATAAATACCCTCCTCTCACTTTTCATTTAGTTCTTTGGTCATTTGCTTTCTAAAAACTCTAAAGTTTCCAAGTTTCTTAGTTCTAAGTTGCAAAGCAAGTTCTTGGATTTCCTTTGTCATTGATTTTCAAGAGGTAAATTATAATCTTCATTCTTAATCATGCCTATGTTCTTTAGTAAGTTTCTTGATTCAAGGCTTATATCATGGTTGTTCATCATTTTCAAGTTTCTAACCCTAGAACTTTGAAAAAATCATAATAAATCCTAGGAAAATCTAATGATGATGAAACTACTTTCTATCTTCTAGATATCATGTCTACTATCTAAATCCAAGAGCATGAAGCAATCAAAAATCTTTTTCTTGAAAACCTAGCTTTGGCCGAACCTATCACCTTAGGGTTGGTAGAGTTTTGTTCATGTGTTTTCATGTATGATCATGTATTCTATATGGCATGTATGACTACACACTCTAATCCATGTTAGTCTTTTAAAATGAATATTTTACTCAAAAATATTTATGTTGGCCGAACCCTAAATGGGTGAGTTTTGTTGAGTTTTGTTCATGAATTTCATAGATGATCTTAGAAATCAAGTTTTTAGTAAGTATGCTTTATAAGTCCAAGATGATTTGTTAAACTAAGAACCCTAGACTTATGAACCTATTGAGGCCGAATACATGTGTAAAAGAGTTAGGAAGTTTTGAGTTTGAAACTTAGTTGTTTAGTCACTAATCTATGATTTAGGTTAATCAAGGATTATTAATCCATGACTTAATCATGATTAGGAATTTTAGTTAGTCAAAAACCCTAGAGGCCGTGACCATGTAGTAGGGTTTTAGGATGTTTTTAGTTTCTTGAATTGTGATTGTTTGATTGTAATGGTTGAAGGTTAAGTATAAAGCGGTGTACGTGAGTTTCCGGCTTCCGGCGAATTTAATTCAACTTGCTGTGGATCTTCGAGAGGTAAGAGGGGTTACCTGACGGATTATTCGGATGACCATATGTCCATGTTTGTGGTTTGTATACATTTGTTTATGTGGTTGTGGTGTCTGGTTTGTTTTATTTGGCTATGTGTTTCTAGCTGTTGATCTGTGTTTTGGTTGTTTCTCTGCTTATAATTTGTTTAATTATCTGCAGTAATTTCTTATATTGTTATGATGCATGATCTTCCTGGTGATATAATTTTAATGATGTTGGATGTTGTTTGTGAGGCCTGACATTGGTCAGTGCACAACCGATTAATCAGATAAAAGATTTAATAAGCTATGAAGAAATATATTCAATGTTTTATGGGAAATGTTGGAATATAATAGAGGTGGAAAATATTATTTTGGAAAAATAATGTGTTTTGAGAAACATTATTATTTTAATGATTTATTTGTGTAAAAGTAATTTAGGAGTCACGGTGAAAGCGTAACTGTGAAATTTTTTTAGTACTGCTGATTTTTACGCAAGAAATTATGTAATATTATAAAAAGTATTTTGTGAAATTATTATTCGAAAATAATTTATAAAATAAAATAATAGAATATAATATAATATTATAAAAGTCAAAGTTTGACTTTAAAAACATTTTCTTGGAAAATGATAAACGACGACAAGTTTTAAAATTATTTACAGTGAAAGTTGAAAAACAGCAGTACTTATTTTAAGAAAGAAATTTAATCTGAATTGATTTAAAAAGTTGAAGCTTCAGTAAAAGAGTTCTAAACGACTTGACGTTTTATAAATGAATTACAAGTAGAAAGAAATTAAGGTGAATGAGTTTTACTTAATGACTTAAAAGATGATATAGAACTTAGTAACTGAGATGTCAGGGTACTCAGGTTAGTGATGCTGTAGATTGGGTATCTACTTAAAGAGGTTAAAACATTTTTAAATATTTTCTACTACCACGAACCTAAGCCTAAGGTATCAGTCTAGGGTTTGTGATTTAGCACTCGGACTTAGAGGTCCTGTGTTTTAACGAAGGTTTTAAAAAGGTTTAAATTATGGTTGGTCAAAAGCTTTTGAGAGCTTTGACAAAGAAAGACATAACACAAAGAAAAGTGTCGAGAACAAATGTTTTCTTGCATGCATATGGCAGACGTGCTGTGATTCTACGAGTGATTATATTGCGGCGTCAAGTATATCATGTAACGATGTTCCTCATTGTGCCCGGGGTTTGGACAATGAGACCCCATCTACGAGGTTATCACTGTGCCACGATGTTGGACAGTGTGCGATGGGCGTGCCTGTGGCGGTGTGCCTGTGGCAATCTAGTCTGATCAACTCATCATGAGGTCGGGATATCTCATGAGATTAAGTACGAAGTTTTAGACGACGGATATGAAGTGTTCATGCATTCAGATTTTAAAAATGATGATGTTCGGGTGTGAGGCCCTTTGATATATTGTGTTGTATGCCAATATTAAAGCTGAGAAATTAACTGATCTAGGTTTGTATATGTTTTGTTGTGTCGTACATATGGTTCTCGCGTTATGATCAAATTGTCGGTTTCTCACTCTTGCACGTTTTATTTGTGGTTTCTCTTCTGGGTTCTATGTGGTGGAATTCAGATGAACCTCTTAAGGACTATGGCGTCTGGAAGAAGAAGGAGGTGTAGTTCGAGAAATGTTGATGCTGTTTCTTTCGTCGTAGTGTTTTGACCAGCTTAGGTTTAAGTTCAGTTATGTTTTGGGACTAGTCTTTTATTTATAAATGTTTAAGTGTGAAACCTATGAGGCAGTATAGTTGTATGATATATATATGTATATATATGTGTGTATATATCTAAGTGTGGTTATGTGAACGTTGTTGTAACGATGTTGAAAAGCAAAATTTTATCACCATATTTCGAAAAGATAAACGTTGAGAAAACATTATTTTCCGAAAGCAACCAGCAAATTAAATTTTATTTCCGCAAACGGGTAGCCATGTGATGACCCGGGTTAGGGTGTCACAATTTGAACAATCATGAATTAATCATTGGAACCAAATGAATTTTTCTTATGAACAAGTTTGATGAGAATGAAACCATAGTGAAAAATAAAGCTAGATTAATGGCTGAGGGCATAATTGATCTCTAAAATGATTGACATTTGATAATTTTGAATGCTTGTATGTTCTTAAAAAAATTCTTTGGTATGTGTTTAACTTGATATAAATAAATTAATATGTGCTATACATTGGTTTTTATGTATCATTGATTGATTTTGATTTTTCTGTTGCATCGATACATAAATTGAGTATATAGGTGTATTAAACATATTTGATGATGAAGTGTCCCGTACACATATAGCATACATAGGTGTACTTCATGTTTTCGATTGATTAAGTATCAGTACAGGATATGTACAATATTTTTGAGAACAAAGAAAACAACTTAAAAGGCAATAATCGATGTTGTACTTCGATTCTGAGACAAAACTGAGAGATGAACTCTATGTGCCTCAATATACACAGGATATGTACACAGATGTATATATCAGTACATATATCATACTTCATATCTTATGCATGATACACAGATTAACAAATCTGTACACAGATGTATTCAAAGTAAAAATGCTTAATACACATATGTACATAATTGATGTAAATGCTTCAGAATCTATAAATGCCTTTGAATCATGTTGATCTTTGTTGCATTAACTTGGTTAGTATGTTTTGATGTATTGCTTATGGTTTTGTAACGATGAATTTTATAACAGCAATATAAATTTTAGTTTGGTTTATATCTTCTATATTTCTTTTTCATAATGACAAATGGGGAGATATACCATACATTATGAAGTGGAATATGAACATTACATACTGCATATTGCTTTATTCTGAAAAATGCTTTGATATATTGATATATACTCTAATACTTTGAGAAACGCTGAATTTGAATCTCTATGGAAAATGAAAATGACTTTCTATTATAATGATACGATAACACTTGATCTTTTGAAGATGTTAAGTCTAAGTTTTTGACATCTCTAATTTTGATGAATCCAAACAAAGAATAATTTTAATTGAACCTTTTTAAATATGCTAATGTGTGTATTAAGTGTACAGATCATAAAGCAAAAGCATTCTAGCAAAACAACAAGTCTCAAAGATGCGTCTATGGTTATACTAATACAATACGTCTGAAAGAAGACTCAGTATCTACAAACTATGAAAATGCATTTGACCCTACAACTTGACTGGAAATCTTTCACTTCACTCATATTTGAAAGTCAAGAATATTCCCTTATATTTTCAAATCAAGAAAATCGATTTCAGAAACCTAAAGCATCAATCCGTGTTTGAAATTCCTTTTGTTGCAAAAGGTAAAAATACCCTTTACTCGGTTGCAGGTTGCACAAATAAGGAAAGTCGCGCTGCCCAAGTCTGAAAAGCAACAAACACTGCTCTGAATCAAGTTGCATTATGATAAAGAATTGCCAACAAATACATTGAACTTGTCTTGAATATCTCCAACGATCATAAGCATTGAATGAAAGCTCAGAACAGCTCTTTGGCATTAATGGATGAAGAACAAAAGTTTTACTCATCTGAAGAACTCTACTCAACGGATTTATTACTGGTGAGTATCAATAGAAGACTTTGAAGACTGTTGAAGACACACATATGAACTTAATCACTCAAGCATTCAATACTCTCTTCGCATTCAAATCATTTGTATTTATTGAGAAGTCATTATTGTGGTCTTACCAACAAAAATATTTATTCACTCATTGAGTGTTATTCGGTTGACTTGAAAAGTTGTTAATCGTGAAGTTGTTGTTTCATTCAACTCTTACAATTTGGCTTTTGTAGAGCCTGAAGAGGCTTGCCTAAAAGAATACTTGTTTGAGCCTGAAGAGGCTAGGTGTGCAAACAATACTTGCTAGTTGAGCATGCAGAGGCTAGGTGTGCAAACAATACCTGTCTATAACCTGATCAGTTATAGTGTTAATACTTGGTAAAACCAAGGACTGGACGTAGCCCAAGGTTTGGGGAGAACCGCTATAAATCTCTGTGTCAACTCTCTTTCCATATCTATTTAAGTTTACTTTATATTTATTGTGCTAGCAGTGTTGATAGTGCTAAATTTTCATTAAACGCTCTTTATATCAGACAGATCCTTATGTCCGATCCCTTAACTAGGGAAAACTTTCTTATTTGTGAAAAAGTTAACTAAACACAATTCAACCCCCTTCTCACGTTTTAGTTTGTTCTTTTTAATTAGTACCAAAGCTTAACCTCTAGGTTGAGCACTTAACATTGTTGAGGAAAGATCCTGCTGAATAGAAACCATGATGGCTAGAGCTAGCACAAGCGGAAGCAACTCAAGGATGGAAAGAGCATCCATGACCAGACCTCCCTTCTTGACTATATTTATTGGAAAGAAAGATTCCAATGGTTCATCATGTCCACAAACTCAGATCCATGGGAAATCATTACTGAAGGTTCCTATACTCCATAGAATGTTGGTAACAGTGGCAAACCTAAAGCTGAATGGAGTGCTGCAGAAAAGACCAAATGTGAACTGAATCATAAAGCAAGGTATTCCTTGATGTGTGCCCTAAGTCAGGAAGAATTTTAAAAGTCCATGCATGTGGATCTGCTAAAGAAATATGGCATACTCTAGAAGTAACTCATGAAGGTTCCACAAAGGTGAATAAACAAAGATAAATATGCTTGTACGAAAGTATGAGTTATTCACAATGGAAGATGGAGAGAGCATTGCTCAAATGATAGGAAGATTTCAGACCATCACAGGAAATCTGAAAACTCTGGGAAAAACCTACACCAATGCCGAGAAAGTAAGAAAAATTCTAAGAAATCCGTCTAAACATTGGAGACCGCTAGTTACAACAATAACTCAAGCTAAAGATCTCCCAACTCTTCAAATGAGTGATCTTCTTGGAACTCTACAAGTTCATGAGCAAGAGCTTAATGAATATAGCTCAACAAAAAAAGTAAATCCATTGCTCTCAAAGCTGAGAAGACTCCCTCAAAGGCTCTAAAGCTTGAGGAATCAGATTCAGAATCCAATGCAACTAAAGAAGATTCAGATAGTGATGATGAAATGTCACTATTGACTAGAAAAATGAGGAAGTTATGGAAAAAGAACTTAAATACAAAGAGTAATGGCTCTTGAGTTAATGTTGTGTTGTTGTCTTCATCTTCAATGTCTTCTCTATTTATAGACTTCAACCAATTTGAATCCATTAGAGACATTCCTTCAGAATTTTGGCTTTAAGCTGAGCTCCATTAAATGCAATAGAGTCGTTTTGGGCATCCATTGATGTTTATGGACGTTGTTTGTACTCTAAAAGATGGATTAAGTGCTTTAAGCTTTCTACAACAGCCAAATCAGAGTTCTTCAGGTTGCTTTTATAGTTTGCTATGCATATTTCCCTTTTCGTGAGACTTCTAGATGTACTAGGGAATAAAGCATTTTGGTAGCACTCCTTTTTTTGAGTTACAAGGTTACTTTTGAATATTTGGTCTTCTGATTCTTGGATCCTTATATGAGAGATCTTCAGCATATTCTGACTTGAGTAGATAGCTCACGAAAGTGTTCAGTCTTGAGTTGGTTCTTCAATGAGTATCAACAGACAAATGAAGATACATCATTAAACGAGTTGACTTTTCTTCAGAAAGAAATATGAATTCAGTCACTTCCTCAATAACGCATTGTATCGCTTCCAAGCTTCACTGAAAGATTCTCCTTCTTGTTGCTTGAAAGTAGTTATGGCCTTTTGGAATTGTGCCGCCTTTTGAGGAGAAAAGAAACTAGTCATGAATTTATGTACCATGTCATCCGATGTGGTAATGCTAGCATGATCTAGATTTAAATCCAACCATGATTACACGTGGACGGTTAGGAATATTAATATAGATGAAAATACAACTTACATTCATACAATAGATATTATATCATGTTAAAGAGTGCATGCAATGCGATGCAACTTCACTTCGTATGCCTATGGCCAATACCTAACTCAGGAAAGACGACCAGGAATACTTATTCAGTTAACGACATGGACAACCCACTTTTACCAAGTGACTTCAATCTCGACCGGGGGGGGGTGACCTAGACTAATTTTTGAGAAATTGTAAAAATATAAAGGAAGAGGAAATCACACAATCGATTTATACTGGTTCAATCACTCCCTTGAGTGATCTACATCCAGTCCCCACAATACATTTATGAGTATTTTCCACTAAATCAAATTCAAGATTTACAATACTTGAGCACTCTTCACTTGGGTATCCCCCACCCTTGTGCAAGAGCCTTTAAATCAAACCAAGGGATACCTCACCCTTGTTACAATCACAAACTAGAGAGATTCCTCACTCTCTTTAACCTACAAAATAAAACAAAGATGATTACAAAGAAGAATACCTCAAAAGGTTGATGAATACAAGTTGAAGCACCATGACTCTTGTGTAAGATTAGCTCAAATCTTGATCTCAAGAGTGAAAGAGTGATTAATGAGGTTAGAGTTATTGTTCAAGTGTTCTTAGAATAATAACCTAGGGTTTTCGAAGCTACTGTAGTGTATTCACAGTGAGGGGTGAAAATATGACCGTTTTGAACAGCTGTCACATGTTTTCTGCACTTTCTGCGACGTATAATCGACTATGAAGCTTCCTGTAATCGATTATGGCATATGATAATCGGTTATGAGGCTTCTATTTTCAGTTGAGTTTTCTATAAACCAACAATCGATTATAGACTTCCACATAATCGAATATGACAATTCTTTTATTAGAAAAATGATGTTTTTCAACCTTAAGAACATTCTTAACTATTATGAAAATCATTTTTGACCTTTAGCTCATTTCATAAATTATTGAAATTATTTTTTGATGTCTTTGAAAAACCTTAAACCCATTTTCAATTTTAAAATCAATTTTATTTATTTCAATTTTAATAGCTAATCCTACACTTGAATCTTACATATAATCCTAAGACCAAACTCAAACTATATATACCCTTGAAGATCTTTCTTTGATCTTGCACTTTCCTTTTCTCAATCAATTATTTTGCTCTTGTTGCTCATCATCAAAATTAATTTCCTGAAAGTACATAGCATCCACATTCTCCCCCTTTTTTATGATGACAAAACAATAGAGATTTTTGAAAAACTTAGCTGGGAGGTTAGTCACAAATGTCATATAAAATATAATCAGAGTGGTAAGCGCATATGAGAAGCATGAAGTGTAAGAACTCCCCCTTACTAAGTGCATATATCAATGGGGTTTTAAAATAAAATTTAACATTTAGAGCTCCCCCTTACTTAGTGCCATATAATAAGGATATTGAAATTAGTTTCAACGACACAAGAAATGCAATTTAAGTTACTTTGCATTCAAATAATTTTCAAGTTCAAGTGCATTGAGAAAATGGCACATATTCATTCAACCATATATTCATCCCTATCTTCATGCAAATTCATTCAAATATATTGTTGCCTATTTAAAGCAAATAATCCTTCCAATTGTCATTCATATCTAGTTCCATTCAATCAAAACAATTATCTGAGTATATGGATGCATACATGTGCATTCATTCGTATTAATTATCCAAGCATCCATACAACATAATCCAATTCCAATGCATCGAATTTCAATGCATATCTATCCCATTTTTGTCATTATTAAAAAAATGGTCTAATCATTCAATCATGGTATCTAGCATTTATAATTTTCAATCATCAACAATTATCCATACCATTAGCATCCACATTGGCATACATCCAAATATAATAAGTCCAACCACATTAGGAGTGCATAATCCAATCACACATGTCAAGCATCCTAGCAAAGATAAAGTGCCATCATTCATCCATGAAAAGCAAAGGCATACACATCCTTAAACATCCACATAGTCATAAGTCCTAGATGATGAAACTAGTTGGCCTAACAAAAGTCTTAAACCATAGCAAAATAATAGTACAACCAAGTCCATGCACTAACATCCAACATATCATAAGATGAAAAACATAGAAGGCAGGAGAATCAGGCTATCCATAGAAGAAGTCATCCCCAGGTGGTGCAAACATATCATCTGGAGCAATGAAGTCATTATGAGAGGAACTTCCACGTTGACGTTCAAGACGATCAAAGCGCTCTCGCATCTCTTGGTGCATCCCCGCATCTCTTGGCTTGTCTCCCGCATCTCTAGGTGCATCTCCCACATCTCAGTGAATATCCACTCCAAGGGATCAACACTTGAGGAGGTTGCACCTTGCGTTCCTCTAGCATCTATATTTGAAGCTTGTTGCCTCCGGGCATCTTTATCTTTAGCTGCCTTAAGCCTTCGCTCTAATTCTTCAAACGACGTATTTGAAGAACATTCTTCATTTGAGACGGAGCCAAGGTTGGGATAAACCCAATCACCATCTATCTACTTCATGTTCATGTGATTTATAGAGCCAGGAAGTGTTCCAAAATGCGAGTGATATGCAGTGCATATGGCAGATGTGCCCCTTTCCTGAGTTTGGCTTTATTCATATGATATGCAACAAGGTGTGCCCAATTAACCCGCCTTTGGGTTTTAATGATCCACATCAACAGGATTTGGTTGTGATTAACTTGTGCATAATTTCCATATTTAGGAATGAGTATATGCACGATACTGTAGTGAATCAGCCGATTCTGAATAGTGAGGGATTTAATGAGAACGGGTTTGGTGAAAGTGAAACCAGCCTCTAAGTGTTTGAAGCAATCAAGGGTCTTGTCAGAATCAAAATCAGTCCAATGGGCAGGGGGTTTAAAATCAAGACACATATCCCCATCAGTGGGCAAATTTAAAATATTCCCAACTCTTCTAGGGTCATTTCAATCTTAACCCCCTTAACTTCAGATATCAACAGACCAGCATCATCTATAAACCTAAGATTTGTATAAAATGCTTTGATTGATTCTTATAATATGGACCCTTGAATTTCATAAACTCAAGAAGGTCCAAATTTATCAGTTTTTCAACAAAAATGGAACCCAGTTTGCTCGAGAAAACAATAATAATCTAAAACCATGGGCTTGTCTATATCCCTAGTAGCAAAATTTGCTCTGAAGTTTTGATACTGAATATTTGAGGTAAAGTATTTACCTACTAGAGAAACTGCCCGAGGTGCCAGAGTTTGAGCTTGCTTTTGTGATGGCTCAGAGGATTGTCCTTTCTCTGTGGAGGGCTTCTTCCTTTTGTTTGGTGGTTTGGAAAACCCATAAGACTTCTGATTTGGCATGATTGAGTATGTGGGTGGTTGATGACTATAACCAAAAATGAAAATTTGGAGGAAGAAGATAGTAATGAGGCTCAGTTTTGTGGAGGAAATGGGTGAAGTTGATGTATGGGTAGTGATGTGGGTGGAGGAGATAGGTGAAAATGAAGGTTGAGGGGAGAAGAAGGTGGTGTACGCGCGGTGTAGGGAGATTTAATGGTGGAGGCGCGTTTTGGGTGGTGGTGGAGTGAAGAAGATGAAGTTTAGAGGTGTGGGTGATGATGAAAATGGAGTAAAGGAAGGTTAAGGTGAGTGGTTTTGAAGAAAAAATGGAGTTTTGGTGGTGGAAAGGAGGGTTGAAGCGCGATTTAGGGTGAAGAAGACGAAGGGAGGCGCGGCTGAGTTGTGAGGAAGGAGGAGGTTGCGCAAAAAAAAACCTAATTTCTTTATATAGCAACGCAATATAATCGATTACATAGTATGGGATAATCGGTTATCCACCTGTAGTTTTCCTGAGACTGAGTGCTTGAACGTCCGTAATCGATTAAGGGGATAACGATAATCGATTATTAGGTTCTGCTTTTCCTGAAACTGATTGTTCATAGTCCATAATTGATTCTAGGACCAGAATAATTGATTACCCGGGTTCAGTTTGTAGGTTTGAGCACTCAGATGCGTGATAATAGATTATTTTCATGTAAATAATTGATTGTTGTCTTTTAAATTTTTAGGAAACACAGATTTTGAGACTTTGATTCTACAACCTTATGCTTTTAAATTTATTACTTGAAAATCAATTTCATCCAATAATTTTTATGAGTTGTGTGATATTCTAATTATGACAACCAAACAACAGTCAATCACAAATCACATTACACGACATTTTCAAACAATGAAACAAATCAATTTCACTTATTCAATACAAGATTGATCAATTATACCAAGTTCCCTTCTAATATAGAAAAAACTTTCTTTTTGAAAAGATTTGGTGAAAATGTCCACCAATTTCTTAGATGATTCAACAAACTCAAGCACGCAATCATCTTTTAAAACATGATCTCTAATAAAATGGTGCCTAATTTCTATGTGCTTAGTCCTAGAGTGTTGAATTGGGTTCTTAGTGAGGTTGATTGCACTAGTATTGTCACATTTAATGGGAATGTGATCAAGAACTAATCCATAATCTAGAAGTTGTTGCTTCATTCATAGGGTTTGAGCACAACAACTCCCTGCTACAACATATTCCGCTTCAGCAGTTGACAATGCCACACTAACTTGTTTCTTGCAATGCCAAGATACTAATGCATTTCCTAACAAGTGGCATATCCCACTAGTGCGTTTCCTATCTAATTTGCATCCGGAAAAGTCGGAGTCGGAATAACCAACCAAACTATAAGTGGCTCCCTTGGGATACCATAAGCCCATATTTTGTGTTTCTATTAGGTATCCCATTATCCTTTTTACTGCAGATAAGTGTGATTCTTTAGTATTAGCTTGATATCTAGCACACATACACACAATACACATGATATCCGGTCTACATGCAGTTAAATAAAGGAGAGAGCCAATCATACCTCTATATTTGCTTAATTCAATGGGTTTACCTCCTTCATCTTTGTCAAGATAACATGAAGTGCTCATTGGGGTGGCCATTTCCTTTGCCTTATCCATGTCAAAGCGCTTAAGCAACTCCTTGCAATATTTAGATTGGTTGATGAATGTTCCCTCTCTTGTTTGATTGATTTTCAACCCAAGAAAGATATTGAGCTCACCCATCATGGACATTTCAAATTCATTTTGCATAATATTAGAAAACTCCTTACAAAGCAAGTCATTAGTAGCACCGAATATTATGTCATCCACATAAATTTGAATAATCAAGATATCATCTTTTGAGGTGTTGATAAAAAGAGTTGTGTCAAATTTACCTCTTTCAAAACCTTGATTTAATAAAAACTTACTTAATATTTCATACCAAGCTCTAGGAGCTTGTTTCAATCCATAAAGTGCCTTTTTAAGTTTATAAACATGATTAGGGTTTTCATAACTTTCAAATCTGGGTGGTTGTTCAACATAAACTTCTTCTTGGATAAAACCATTTAGGAAAGCAATTTTAACATCCATTTGGTAAAGTTTGAAATCCATGATAGATGCAAATGCAAGTATCATGCGAATAGCTTCTAATCTAGCTACGGGTGCATAAGTTTCCTCATAATCAAGTCCTTCTTCTTGGTTGTATCCCTTAGCTACTAATCTAGCCTTGTTTCTAACAATTATTCCAATTTCATCTAATTTATTTCTAAATACCCATTTACTTCCTATGATTTGGTGGCTTCTAGGCTTAGGGACAAGTTCCCAAACATTATTCCTTTCAAATTGATTTAATTCCTCTTGCATAGCAATAGTCTAATGTTCATCTATTAATGCCTCATCTATAGTTTTAGGCTCTATTTGAGAAACAAAGGCAAGATGATTACATGCATTTCTAAGAGAGTGTTTCGAGTAGTTACCCCTTGTGTTACCTCTCCAATGACATTTTCAAGTGGATAATACCTTGAAGTTCTACATTCTCTTGGTAGTTCTTGGCTTGTGCTTGCTTCTTCTTCTTGTTAAGGTGGACTTGGTGGTTGCTCCTTCTTTTTGTTATCTTCCTTTTGCTCATAGAGATAAACATTATCCATAGCATCTATTAGATCATCAATATCCTTTACCAACCTCTTGGGGTTAGATTCTTCAAATGAAACATGTACAGATTCATCTATGGTCATAGTGATTTTATTATAGATCCTAAAAGCCTTGCTTGTTAGTGAATATCCTAGGAAAATGCCTTCATCGGCTTTTGCATCAAATTTACCTAAGTTATCTTTTCCATTGTTCAACACAAAACATTTACATCCAAAAATGCGCAAGTGTGAAATGTTTGGTTTCCTACCTTTGTAAAGCTCATATGGGGTTTTCTTTAATATTGGTCTAATTAATACCCTATTCATAACAAAACAAGCAGTACTTGCAGAATCGGCCCAAAAAATTTTTGGGAGTTTAGGATCATTGAGCATGGTTCTTGCAAGTTCCTCCAAGGATCGATTCTTCCTCTCAAGAACTCCATTTTTTTGAGGTGTCCTTGGAGCTGAAAAGTTGTGCTCAATCCCATATTGTTCACAAAAGCTCTCAAATTGTTCATTCTCAAATTCTCCACCGTGGTCACTTCGAATTGAAACAATTTTGAGCTCCTTCTCATTTTGTATGCTCTTTGCAAGTCTTTTGAATGCCGTGAATGCATCACTGTTGTGAGCTATGAAGAGAGTCCATGTGTATCTTGAGTAGTCATCTACTATGACCAAGGCATAGTAGTTCCCTCCAAAGCTCATTGTTCGTGAGGGGCCAAACAAGTCCATATGTAATAACTGCAAAGGCTTGTTAGTAGTCACAATACTCTTAGATTTAAATGACACCTTGACTTATTTTCCTTTTGGCATGCATCACAAAGCTTATCCTTTTCAAATTTGATTTTAGGTAAACCAATAACTAAATCTTTTGAAACTAGCTTATTCAAGTTATCCATGTGAATGTGAGCTATCCTACGGTGCCATAACCAAGAATCTTCTTCTTTACTAACAAGACAACATGCATTATATATGTTGCCTATTCTATTTCCTATCATCCTTACTTGCTTGCTATTTTTATCTTCAATTATACAACTATTTGAATCAAAAATTACTCTATTTCCTCTATCACATAATTGACTAATACTAAGCAAGTTATGTTTTAAACCTTCAACATACAACACATTATTTATGGAAGTAGAGATCCTTACCAACTTTACCTATCCCAAGTATTGTTCCTTTGTTATTGTCACCATATGTCACATGACCACCTTTCTTGGGTGTAAGAGTTAAGAACTTTGATTTGTCCCCCGTCATGTGTTTGGAGCATCCGCTATCAAGGTACCAATCGGCTCCATGTACCTTGAAGAACACCTACAAAACAAATTCATTGGGATTATTTAGGTACCCAAATCTTGTTGGGTCCTTGTTGGTTAGCATGATAAAATGTTCCCTTAGGAACCTATATCTTTTCTCACTTGTTTTCTTTCTAGCCATGCAAATGGATGTGGTATATCCCTTTTTAGCACAATAATAACATCTAGTAAAAGGACTAGTAGAAACCTTAGGTTTTACAAGCATGTTCTTAATTGATTTTTCATGCACAAGAGGTTTGTAACCTAACCCCGCTTTATCATAACATGCCTTTTGAT